>CAUYRH010154779.1:0-31950 GCA_963574655.1 Perodicticus potto
GTGGGGAGAGAGATGCTCTCTCCGTTCCTCTCCCGGTCTTTCCCCGTCTCCTCCTCTAGGCCTCTAGCCTCAGGGTATATATAGGTGTATGGGTTCCTTGGCCAGGAAACAAATGAATACAGTCCCTTCCACCAGGGGCAATCATAGCAAATTTTAACTTAACTTTCTTTGTTAAGAAAGTTAAGATCATGTCATAACTTCTCAGAGATATAATGGTGAATTTCACAAATTATACAGACCCAATTCTTAAATCTCATTGTCTAGGAGTAGTTTAAATACAAGTTAAGTATGTGCAAAATACTTACCCATCATGGGAATAAAATAAATAAAAGTGACAATGGTATCTTATTTAGGTGGAAAGTGATTATTTTGCCAATTCTGGATAATGTTGCTAAATAAGTCTATTTAGAAAGTGGCAACTTATTTCAGAGTTGTTTTGAAAAATGAGGCACACCCAGAGAAATCTTTGAGGGTCATTTTTTTGAAGGCAGCCACAGAACTAAAATGGCTTGAGAACTTTGGGATCATAGTACCAAAAATGCTAGGTCACAAGGGTGATAGTTTTCCCTTCTGTGTATGTGTGATTCTTTCTTTATTTCTTTTTAATAAACAGGGGATGGAGAACTGTCGTGGGAACATTCTGATGGTGATATCTTCCGGCAACCTGCCAACAGAGAAGCAGTAAGTGTGAATAGCTCAAATAATTCAACACTTCACAACATCAGGCCAAGCTTGCCTCTCCCTATGGCTACTATCCCAGCAAATCCAAAAAAGGGCCGGTTTCTAACATCAGTTTTTTCCCCTTTCTCAGAAATTTGAATGACTTCATCACCAACCTATAACCTTTTAAGTGCACTGTGTAACTAGTAACTGGCCAGGACACATACACCAAGAAACCATAGCCCCAGCCGTTCATCTAGATCAGAATTTGGTACCTTTTCAGGGTGACTTGCCATGTCTTTATGTCCTCTGTTAGTGAGGTAGATCATTATACCTCTTGTCTTCAACGATGAGGACCTTCTGTGGGGTTGTAAGGTAGCCCAGTCCACCCTTTTGGTGTGTACTTCGGACATATCCACATAAATCCTTCCCCAAGCCTTAAAATCCCAGACTTATAGTTGTAAGAGAGAGAAGATAGCAGTCCCAATTCTCCTCCCTTCACCCTGTGACATCTCACTTATGTTCTCGGCACATGCCTCACAAGTAGGCATGTCCCGTTGTATAGCAATAGCATCTTCTGTCCGTTTTTATTTTGTACTGATTAACAAAATAGAATACCCCTCTAAAAAACACAAACCTAAGAAGAATTGTGCTTTAAACTTCTTAAAATCTGAAAAGGAAATATTATAATTCAGAAAAACTATCATATTAAAAGACTTATAAAAGTGTACAAAATATACAACAGTGATCATTGCACATAAATTACATGTTCATCCCACCCTTGTACAAAAATAGGTGTACAGGCACATTCATTGCAGCATCATTTTCGTAAGAGCAAGGCCAATGGAGACCACCTAAATGCCCATCAGTAGGGCCTTGGTTAAAGGTACGCTATCTGTAGGTTACTGTGCCCTTGTTAAAAAGAATGTGATACATCTAAATGTAGTAAGGTGGATAGAACTTCAAGATATATTAATTAACAAAACAACATACAGGATGAAATTTTACACTGTCATTTCCTTATGCAAAATTTGATATGCATGTATATAAATGCATATATAAAGATCTGGAAGGTCACATTCTAGCACATTAATAGTGATAATTCAGAGGGCTGCAAGTGAGCAGAAGGAAATACAGACTTTGACGTTGACTTTATATCTTCCGTATTCTTTCATGTTTTTACATAAGCATCAATTAGTTTGGTAATAAATATAAATTATTCTCTAAAACCACAGGAATTAGTGCTCAGCAAGCATTGGATATGAGACAGGAACCTAGGGAATTACAGGTTTGGCCTGAGGATACTGAGGGTGTGAAGAAGGTGTTGATGGGTGATGTAATAGAATGACTGATACAAAAGCTTTTCCAAAATTAGTGAGTTATCTCAATTGATTGCTCACAATCAGCTACAGATTGAACTCCTTGTTCTTCTACTCTTTTCTCCATTGTCATGATTGCATTTAACTAATCTGAGAAAGTAAAGAATTTACAGTGTTCCTGAGGTTGGGCTTCCTGGTCATCATACAGGCCACTTCTGACTGTTATATCCCCAACTTGCTAACACCTAACAAACAAAAAAAAGGCAGTATTTGCTTTAATTTCTATTTGTAATTTCTATTTGCTTTACTCTCTAGCAGTATGGTTTTCTGGACACTGTTCTTTCTGAATGAATGGAGAAGAAATGAAGGATGGGTGGAGAGCGGTACTCTGGATATCTCAGAAAAGCAATATCCTGCAAGAGAGGGTGGGCTGCTCAGTTTGCTGGTTAATATAGACCAGAGGAAAGATTTTCTCCATCCAGCTCTATCTACTTTATAGGAAGTGAGATTCCTTCCAGATCCTGACAGGAGATGATGTCAGTCTTAGTTTTCTGTGTTGTGAGTTTCCTCTTCTTCTCAGCCCCAATTTTTTTCATTATGGTAGGAAGTTGAAAATGGCTAAATTAGTGGCTGTCAACCAGATGTCATTCTAATCCAAATTTAGGGCTCAATCACCTCACACTATATACCTTACCGCCTAAGAAGCCCCACAGTATGCACTGTGGCCACCTCAGCCATCTTGCTGGTAATGCTATTAATTAGCCTTTCTTCTTAACTTTTTTATGCTGCCCCCAAATCCATCCCTTGTCTTTCAACTTCATTGTTCTTCCTAAGCTGCTAGTGAAAGGGCTGGACTTAATCCAGTACTTCCTGTAGCAAAAGAGGTCAGGTGCAGAGTGCAAGGCCTTGAAATAGTTATTGATTTTCAAAGGAGTTTAAGACCTATCTTTAGAAACAAACATTTGGGCCTGGTCGACCAAAATAGCCAGATGGTTCTACTTTATTATAAATAAATATTTCCTTTGTTATAAAAGGATAGATACTGTGGACTATGATTTGAATACTAAATAGCATCTGTAGTAAAGGAAAAATATATACCTGACACATAGTAGGCACCCAATAAATATATGTTGAACAAATTGGTGTGGAAGATGGAGCGAAATGTGTGTGGTGGGGGGGGGTGGCAAGGAGCCTTTTCATTAATTTTAATTCACAGGTATTTGTTTCACATCAGACAGAAATTCTTCAAATTTGTTGTTTGCTCTTGACCAGCCTAAAATGAGAAGACAGTAGAATCCTCCTGAATATCCTTTGCAGGCCCACCTCCCTATGTGGGGAGGGAAAAAAAAAGAAGCCCTAATAACACATTTCCTATCCAGTAGATTGTTCTTTCTGTAAACTTCTTATTTATAGGGAACCATCAAAACCTCACAGTGGATTGGTTTACTTTGCCAAACGGTCTGAAAACCATCAGTTTACCAAGTTTTATGAAGTGCACAGGAAGGGGAACCAGGGATTCAAATATGATTTCTTTGTAAAAACCCGAAACAGCTTTTGTTTGATTTCCGGGTCATAATTTCACATGAATTGGTGTTTGTGCCATTGAAAGGGGAGTGCGTGGAGTATGTCTGTGTGCATGTGTGTGTGATGTGTTATGTGAGGAGGGAGAAGTGGGCACAGGGTAGAAAGCCAAAACATGAAAGAGAGCATAATTTTATTTTGGACAACAGCCAAACTCTGATTTTTACCCCCAGTAGATTACATTGAAATCGACCATTAGAAAAGCTAAAGAGTTTGGGACAGAAGCAACATGAAACAGACAAAAATCAGTCTTTCATTCACTTAGAACAATGGTTTGGGAAGGAAACTGGTCGAAGTGCCTTTCAGCCAGGGAAAGTCCTAGGTTAGTAGTGACTGAGGCACAATGTTGTCATGACTGTGTGCATTACAGAATACATTCTGAAGACACTTTTTAAATTAAACATTTTATTTTGCGATTGCTGTAGATTCACTTGCAGTTGTAGGAGGTAATATAAGAGAGATCCTCTGTGACTTTACCTAGTTCCCCCCAAGATGGTAACATCTTGGAAATCCATAATACAATATCACAACCATGAAAACCCTTTTGAGGCCTTTTCCGGATTCTAATGTTTTCCTGTCTCTGCCAATAAAACCCTTGTGTCTTAGACCTTAGAACAAGTAAGAAAGAAATTCCCGGGGAGTCTCTACAATGGTGGGGATTTTCTAACACTAGAAAAGAACTGTTTTAGAGGCACTTCACAAGCCTAAAATGTTTTAAGTCTTTCAAGTAAGTAAATAAAGAACAAAACCATAAGAAAAATAAAACAAAACAAACCCGTATTGTTATTTCTAACTGGTTTTTGACCTGCTCTCAAGCAGCCAATTTGCAGCTGGTTTTTAAGACAAGCTCTGATTTCACTACAATTCCAGGGTGTTAATGCTTTTTTTCCCCTTTCCTTTAAGTTACATAGTCAGAATGGTCCCTGGTAAACCTTTTTCTTTAGTTTAAGGGAGTGACTCTGAAAGGCCCATTACCCTTAAATCAAAATCACATACCATCCCCTCCACCCCAAGCCTCAAACAGAAAGTCCTTTATGTCAGTGATTCTCAACCTTGGCTTCAAATTAGAGACTCTGGGAGGATATATAAAAATCCTGATGTCCAGGCCATCCCCCAGGCAGATTACTTAAGAATCCCTAGGAGTGGGACCCAGGCATCAGGATTTTTTACATCTCCCCAGGTGATTCTGGTGTGCAACCAAGGTGGAGAACCAGTGGCATATGCACTTGTGAACACTACCTGAAAGAACTTGTGTATCTGAAAGAACTACTCTTTGAAGAAGCTTTTAGCCAAATTTGTGTGGACCACTGTTTTGACTGGACATTTTTTCCTTCACTTTCTCCTCCTTACCTTCATCCTTCTTCTGTTCATCATCCCCCTACTTCCACTCTCCCATCATCTCCAAAATTTCAACCTTCATTGTCATCTTGAATAAATCACCTCTTCTCCTGACCTCAGTTTCTCTGTCTGTAAAATGAAAACTTCAAAAGATGAGATTCTTGGTGGGGTGGGGTGGGGTGGGGCAAACGGTCTATGATAGGGCCTCTCTGATCAAAATCTCTGAGATTTGGGGGGTTTGCTTTGAAACATTTTCCTACCCTTGTCATGTATGTAGGGTCTGAGTCCCTGGTGCTAAAGAATAGCTTTTCATTTTGTGCTCACCATCATGAGTCAGAGAACTTTCTGTACTTGTAGTGTATTCTGGGTCAGTGACCTCCCCTCTCTAATTCTGTGCCCGACTAACCCTTTCCTTTTAGCATCAGGGAAGCACCCACCAGTCAGACTATATTCTCTGTGCTCCTTTGGCAAAAGTTTGAAAACTCCAAAAAGGACAGAACAATCCGTAATGGCCTTGGTGGAATGTGAGTGATGATGGTAGAAAAAGACATATGAACCACTATGGGCATGAGTAATATTTGCACCGAGAACCCTGTTCATGTGCATGATAAGAAATTGATGCAAATTATTATTTGTGTCAATTTTTATAGCAATGCACCAGCATGGGCTCTTCTTAGAGAGAATAATGTTCTCTTTCAGAAGTCTAAAAAAGGTCCTCTTATTCCAGCTCCTGTTCACTCTCCCTTTCTCCCATCAGTGCCCTGTTCCTGCCAAGAAAGCAATAATACTTCCCAAAGCTAAATTTGCAACATGTGTGTCTATAGCACATAATTTTAATCAATGTTTTATGAGATGGTTGCATCAGAGGACCCCATAACTATCTTCCCAAGGTTCCCCATTATTTTATTACTAAATATAAAGTTCTTCCATTTTAATTGCCACAAAATATTTTTTATTGGGTTCTCCTCCTTCACCCCTAGCAATTGCCAATTGCCCCTAAAACACAATTAATGTTACTTGGCTTTAAGCTATAATGTTCCACTCTTCATTCATTCCATCCTCCTCTACCCACAAACTACCTCAGCTCCTGGGAGAGGCTGTAGTATAGCAGTTCTCCACCTGTGGGTCACGACCCACAGGAACTGTATTACAGGGCCGTGGCATTAGGAAGGTTGAGAACCACTGTTCTAGTAGCTCAGTAGTGAGTGTATCATGTGTCTTGAACCTTTGTCGAAAGAACAATGATTGGATTACCTGTACTATAAGACTCTTAGCTTTCCTTAGGGACCATAATTTCATTCATTCGGCAAGTAGTTAATGAGTACCTTGTAAATGCTAGGCACTGTTCTAGGCACTAGAGATAGACCAGTGAACAAAACAAAGTCCTTGTTTCTGTGGGGCTTATATTCTAATACTGTCATATGCTGTCTACTGTTCTATTTATAAAATGTCTAGGGTATCTGTGCTGTGCTGTGTGATCTTCTGTCATTGCCTGTGTTTTGAGTCTCTATACATTTTATGAAAACTATACTTAACTCTCATTTTTGCCTCCTATCTGGTTCACTCTACAGATGATCAGCGTTCAGTGCTTTGAAATACAGCTCTGATTACATTATTTCCCTACTTAAAAAAAAAACCCTCGAAACCTCCACATCCTCACCTCTATTGCTTACCAAATAAAGTCTTTGCCCCTTAGCCTGTCATTTTAAGTCCTCCATGATCTGGCTCCCACCCATTTTTGGAAAGTTATCCTTCAGCTGTTTCCTTTTATGGACTCTGTGTTCTCTCTTACACCTTCTCAGCTTGGAAACCTCTGCCTGGAGTATTCCACACAAACTCTGCCTATAAAAAGTCTACCCACTCTTTGTGGCCCAAGTTACAAACCCTCCCTAACTGGAAACTCTCTTTTCCTCCTGATTTGCACAGCACTTGTTACTTCCCTGTGGTCTCTATTACACTCTGCCTTGTGTTGCAGATACTGTCTTAATTTTTAAACCCAAATATGAGAGTGTTTGGAGCAGGAACAAGACTTTAGCCTTTTCAGTTGTTTTCTCCTTCAGAAGTTTGTCTATGAATCCAGTCTCACCTTTTAGAAAAAGATAGAAAAACCTCGGGTTCTTTCCGGTGCTGCTTTTGCATGATCACCTCCCTGCTTCTGTTGGTATAGGTGGGCATGCAGCTAAGATCAGAGCTCATCACTAAGTTAAAATCGTCCAAGGTCTTCCCAATGTATATAACTGAACCTCTGCCATCTCATTGGTGGATCTCTTGGACTGAATTTATTCTGGTTATTTTTACAGAGACATTCTTATCATCGCTCTCACTATGATCCTCCACCAAGCCGACAGGCTGGAGGTCTGCCCCGCTTTCCTGGGGCCAGAAGTCACCGGGGAGCTCTTATGGATTCCCAGCAAGCATCAGGGACCATTGTGCAAATTGTCATCAATAACAAACACAAGCATGGACAAGGTAAGGGACATCCTCCTTTTATGTACTCCCACATTTTGGCTTCATCAGCCCTGATCTTTAGAGGGCTGGAGCTAAGACAAGACTCTTTCTCTAACAAATATCACATATTCAGACATGGCTTGCTCACCTTCAAGTTCACAAAATGAGTACGGACACTTAGGGCTTCCCTAAATGCAACCAAAAGAACATAGTTAAGGCAGGCCCCTTTGCTTGTGAAGTAGGCTCTAGACCCCGAAGGTTGAGGCTGTTTGGGAAAATTTCTTTTCTTTTCTTTTCTTTTGTTTATATGTCACCCTCAGTAGAGTGCCATGGCGTCACAACTAACAGCAACCTCAAACTCTTGGGCTCAAGCGATTCTCTTGCCTCAGCCTCCCAAGTAGCTGGGACTACAGGCACCTGCCACAGCACCTGGCTATTTTTTTGTTGTAGTTGTCGTTGTTTTTTTAGCAGGCCCAGGCTGGGTTCAGACCCGGTGTATGTGGCCAGCGCCCTAACTACTGAACTACGGACACCAAGCCTGGGAAAATTTCTTGAGAATTTAACAGAATGAGAGGTTATTCATTTTCTTGTAGGCCTCCAACATTCAAAGGCGCTCAGTGCCAAACACTTCTGAAACTCTTTTCTATACCTTAGAAATAGCAGTTCTCACACTTTAGTGTACCCCACATTCTCCCGGGGCTCTAGTTAGAAGTATGCAGTACAACCTCCATACTTGACCACCTCTTACATTAACCACCCCCTTACGCTGACATAACTTTCATAGACCAGACATGCACCCCATGTACATATCAGCACAGTAGGCCTAGTTCCTTAGGTTGACCACCTCTGTATGTTGACCAGTTAGTCACAGTCCCTTGGGTGGTCAACTTACAGAGGTTCTACTATATATTCCTGGCCCTGCACTCAGAGGTTCTGGTTCAATGTGTAGCATAGGAGATTACCCTTAGAAATGAGTAATCCAGTGAAAAATCCAGAAACCACCTGGCTGAGCATCAGGAAGAATGATGAGGTTAACACTGACATGTAGCCCACCCAGCCAACTGACTAGCTGCAACAGGCACCTGCGGACATCCATGGTCCCTATTTCTTTTTGCACATAATTCTCTGGCTTCCACCCCCCTAGTATCAGGGATGCGGGGAGGAGAAATTCAACTGTACAATTGACTGCTTGTTACCCTTTTAGGCGTCCTGTCAACCAGCTCATAGGAGCAAGAGCTCAGCTGGTTCTTTTTTATGAAACCACAAACATGTTTTGTTTCCTTTAAAGGGAAAACAAATCAAAGGCAGTTCTCTGAATGGGTTAAAAGCAATCAATTATTAAACCAAATGATTGAATAACATGAGTGAAAAACAATCCGTTACAAAGAACTCCTACCATAAATCTCAACAAAGGTAGTCAAGCCAAAGCTAGTTGATCACATCTGTTACTAGTTAGATGTAAATTTCAGATTACAGATAAAAAATAAATGCTTTTGAAACTTAAAAGACCATTCAAAATAAAACTTTTAATAAAAAATGGTGGTGTATTAGAATAATTGGAAATATTTACTATCTGTGTTTGATTTGAAATTTATTATTTTTAAGTTCCAAAGCATTCTGATACAAGTTTATGAAATGAGGAGGAGGAGTTAGGTAAAGATGCAGTTTGCTTTTCAATCCTAAATTGCTTCCAATAGATTCCGTTTGCTCTGAACGTATTTCAAAGCTGTTTTTTAAAAGTGTGGGGAAATAGACTTTGAAAATCATAAATCCCATAATTTCCACAAGGCCTCTTTATTTGTAGGGCAGAGGCTCATCCCTTGATTTTCTCCTTGTCCTACAAAACCCGCCACTGGTTTACATTTATTCATTTGCCCCCATTGATTTGGATGCAGCAGTCCACTTTTGACCTTTCTACTATAGTTCACTTGAGAATCACTTGTCCCCACTTCCAATGCCTAACTCCCCAGATTCAAAACCATCTTGGGAATTTTTTGGTGGGGAGAAGGCTGTGTTTCTCCCTATAGAGTCGACCACCATGTTCCACTACAGCATGTGGGCTCTCACTCGTCTGGACTCTTCCCTTATTCCAAATGTTTAGGGGAGAGAGAACCTAGATAGATAGGTAGATAGACAGATAGATAGATCACTGGGAATCCTGTCTGCCCTGCATGTCAGCATGGCTCACCATTTTCCTTAGCTTGCCTGCTAATGATGGTGTCCTCTGAGATACATCTACTTGGTTCTGTGTTACAATCAAAGAGGAGAAGTGGTAGGACTCCACCATTTTGAACTTGAATCCAGCCTAAATGTCCTTTAGGCAGACAGTGGACTCACTTGATCACTTTGTTTAGAAGGGAATGTCACTGTCTGAGGAAAGGAGAGAAGAGATGTGGATGGGGAGAGAATGACCTATCTGGCCTGTTTTGTATGATCCTTTTCACAGCCCTGAGCCTCACAGTTGAGGTGTCAAGTCTCTATTCTATTGCACTGCAAAGTAAGATTGGGAGCTTCTCTGGTTTGGGTTCTTGGAAATCTTTACGTGGATTGACCCATTAGAGTGTCCAGTATTCTAGCAGCCCTTGCAAAGGATAGGAAAGGGCAGCCAGCAATCATCCGTATTTCTTAATGTGACCCAGTGGACTTGATGAAAAAGAAATAGCCCAATGATTCATCCTTCCGAGGCCGTTGTCTTGCAGCCAAATCTCTCGGTTCCTAGGAACGCCCCAAATGGGCCTATTTCTCCCTGCCCCTGAGCCCCGCCTGAAGTGATACAACTCACCCTAGAGATGTTGTTGATTGGGATGCCGACAGGTCTTCCTGGGTGTGATGAGGTGATGGGAATAATGAGAAACACACCCAGTCCCAGTCATGGCTTGAAATCTTCAAGATGTCCCTGCACTCTTAAAAAGGAAAAGAAGTTATTCTCAGACTCCCCATTGGCAGCCCTGTACAGTTCTGATCCTGGAGCCTAGCTCCATGCCTTACAGTAGGAGCTGGATGGGTTTTGGGTTAAGTTGCGCAGAAGGACATTCCTGTGGCTCCTTCCCTTTAGTCCAAATGCTTGGCTCTTTCAAAGCCCCTCAGAAAACATGGAACCAGTGACTTCACTTCCCACTCAACAAATGTCAGACTGCCAAAGGATATCAATGGAGAAGACAGTAATTAGTTGTAGCCAAATCTCTACAGCCTCTATTTAGGGGGAGATTGAGGAAATTGCCTGAAGATTAGAGGCACACAAGGCTGTCCCTTCACAAATTACCCAGGAGGCATTGGTCCTTTCCTTCTCAATCTCATTCTTAGTACCTTCCTTCCCACACCAGGGAGTAAATCAGCACCCCTCAGTTCCATACCCATATATGTTTGTGGATGATACTCCCATAGCATTGAACATTCTGAATGGATTTGCTTCAGGATCTGAAAGAGAACCAGGTGTAGTGGCTTGAGCCAGGCATGGTGGCTCACCCCTATAATCCTAGCACTTTGGAAGGCTGAGGCAGGTGGATTGCTCGAGCTCACTCCTGTAATCCTAGCACTTTGGAAGGCTGAGGCAGGTGGATTGCTCGAACTCAGGAGTTTGAGACCAGTCTGAGCAAGAGGGAGACCCTAACTCTACCCAAAATAGAAAAACTATCAGGATCTGGAAGAAACTCGCCCTTTGGGAAGAGCAATAGGTTTTGCATCTAGACTCCCTGTAAAGCAAATCTCTCTAGGAAATTTTCATGCCTGGTAGCACTTCAACTTGGAGCATACAAATCTTTCACAGAACTGCAGATGTTAATGCTACATTCTACTAGAGATTTCTTATCAGATGCCCAGGACAGATAGAACTCTGCTTTTGTGTGTTTGTTCATTTCTCCATTTTAAAAATTATTTGTGAACTGCTGACTACATATCAGGCCATTGTGAGTATCCAGAGGCCTCTGCTAAAGAACCAGGGAGCTGCTGACAGTAGAATGTGGGCCAAGCAGTTTTGTGGCCACAGAGACTGCTCTGTAAATGTATCTCCATGGCCATGACAAGAAAAAGGGATTCTTGATATATTAAGGAGTTCAAGGCTTAGATTTTGAGCATAGGGACACATTTTAACTCCATAACTTTCAGTTTCCATTTCTTTGTTCTCTTCCAGTGTGTGTTTCCAATGGAAAGACCTATTCCCATGGCGAGTCCTGGCACCCAAATCTCCGGGCATTTGGCATTGTGGAGTGTGTGTTGTGTACTTGTAATGTCACCAAGCAAGAGTGTAAGAAAATCCACTGCCCCAATCGATACCCATGCAAGTATCCTCAAAAAATAGATGGGAAGTGCTGCAAGGTGTGTCCAGGTAAAAAGGCAAAAGGTACGTTGGTTGGAGGCTCTGCCTCTGGTTGACTAAAATCCTCACATAAGTCCCTCTTTAAGCCTCAGAAACATAATCCATCTGTCATATAATTATAGAGATAATACTTCTAATAATGATGAACTTTGTTCTCTCTTCTTTTGAAAGACTGAAAAGATGGTTGCTTGGAAGAAATTTACTGCTCAGAAATACACTGGGGATTTGCTTACATCTACCGATACTTCCATGAGCCCTGACTGCCAAACTTGTCTCTGCTTTTCTAAATAGTAGAAAATTTACTTTATCGTGATTGTTAGCAAGAATAGTAGCACCTTTCATTTAGATTACAATTTAACTCATCAAAGCACAATCACATCCATTACCTTTTGAGACAGGATGAGTTACAGTGGAAGGAGACTGGGTGCTGGTCTAAATCTAAGTTATGACCTGAGAAATATGTGATGTCCATTCTGGGCCTCATCAGCCTTATTTGTACAATAAAGTTTGGAGCATTTGATCTCTAAGCTCCCTCCTACACTAAAATCCTATAATTACGGTGTTAGTTCTCTTTTGAAGATAAGAAAACTGAAATGCATAAAGTGACTTGTCCAGAGTTATGCAACTAATTGATAATAAAATCAGCCTAGAACCCTGATCATTTCCAGCTTATTCTCTTTTCTAGACTGCTACAAAATGTTAACTGATTAAAGGCAAATTATTGAAATGGTGGCTTTAGAACATGAGCTACATAAAAATATAGTCCATAGCATTGGAGTCAACAGAGTATATTTATTCAGCATTTTCACATAGACCCAAATGTATCTGCACATTGGGATCCCCAAAGAGTGTCTAGAACTACCTGTGTCTCATCCCCAAAGATTATGATTTAATTGATTTGAGGTGTGGCCTAGGCTTTGTAGAGTTTAGACTATCCCCAGGTGATAATACTAATGGGCAGGAAAGTTTGGGAACCACTACTGTAGGCCCAGGGTGTTTATGGTCTTGCTACACCAAGTGTGATTCATGGACTAGCAGCACCTAGACCAATGGTTCTCAACCTTCCTAATGACGCGACCCTTTAATACAGTTCCTGTGGGTCGTGACCCACAGGTTGAGAACCACTGAGAACTAGTCGAAAGTGCTGACTCTTCGGCCACCACACCCAAACTTCTGCATCAGAGTGTGCATTTTAACAATATCCCCAGGTGACTCTAATGGACATTAAAGTTTTAGAAATGCTAATTTGTGGTACAAACAAAATCTTCCTCAGTGTGACAACCCCATCTTCCAGAGTACGCAGAGGGCAAGGGTGTGGATAGGAAGAACAGGAGCCATCTGATACGGAGTTGAGAAGTAGGACATTAAAATTATGAGGAAATATATTAATTGTAGGTATGGAGAGAGCACATTCTACGGGTTATGTGGATGTTGGGGTTACACAGATGTGATGACCTATTATAACTTCCAAATCTATAATCTCACTGGATCCCTAAATCTCTTAGTATCACTTAGTGGCAGTTCCACCAACACAGTATTCTCTCTCTTTTTTTTTTTTTCTTTTTTTGACACAGAATCTCACTGTGTCACCCTCGATAGACTGCCATGGCATCAAAGTTCATAGCAACCTCAAACTCTTGGACTTCAGTGATCCTCAGCCTCCCAAGTAGCTGGGACTACAGGCGCCCGCCACAATGCCCAAACATTTTTTGTTGTTGCTGTAGTTTGTCATTGTTGTTTAGCAGGCCCAGGCTGGGGTCACACCCACCAGCCCAGGTGTATGTGGCCAGCGCCCTAACCACTTAGCTATGGGGGCCGAGCCAACACAGTACTCTCTTTTGCCAAGGGTCTAATGCCTACAGTTTTAAAAGTAGTGCAACAAGATCATTTCAGACAAAAACTAATAGTTCCCTGAACTATCCTTTCTAATTTGAATCTTAGACCTTCAGACCAAATCCCCTTTCATTATGTGCTTTGCTTTTTATTGGTGCAGGTGATTTAAATAAAAAGTAAAAGAATCAAAAAACTTGTGAGAGTAGGCCACACAGCAGGCATTACTTTTTAAACAATTGCCCTATCAGGTTGGTAATGTTTATTAAAACATTTGCCTAAATAATTACACTTCTAGAAATCCTAAGTAATCAGAAGCACTCATAAAGATATACAAACAATAATTTTTGCTACAGTGTTGTTTATAATAGTGAGAAATTGAAAACAATCTGAAAATCCACCAATATGAGAATGGTTAAATAAATTATGGCTTATTTGTACCGTGGGGTATTAATATAATCATTAAAAATCATTGTAGGTCAAGATTTAATGGCACAGAAAGATATTTGCAATATATTTGTTAAGTAAGAAGAACAAATTTAGTATCTCAAGAATGGAAGAAAAAGTATCCAATGTACTCAGCCCTAATATAGAGCTAATTTATAGCTTTCATATGAAGGCTAAAACCCAATTATAGCACAAGAATACAGGGAAAAAGGAAATGGAGGGGAGGGGAGGGGGGAGGATGGGTGGAGGGAGGGCAATTGGTGGGATCACACGTATGGTGCATCTTAGTAGGGTACTGGTGAAACTTATTAAATGTAGAGTATCAATGTCTTTATACAGCGTTTAAGAAAATGCTATGAGGGCTATCTCACAGTATGATCAAAATGTTTCTGATTGTATATGAAGCACATTCTGTCCTATGATTGCACCAATGTACACAATTATGATTTAATAAAATTATTATAAAAAAAAGAAAAAAGAGACAATGTGACAGATCCAAAAAAAAAAAAAGAGAAATTGAAAATCCTGATAGAAAAAATGTTTTAAAAAGCATTTTTCATATCTAAATAAAGAAGGATGCTTTTGTTTAATGATTAAACTTTTACATACTGAGTCATATAAAGGAAATTTTGATATCCTTATTCAATTGCAGATTTGACTTCCTCAGTGCCAAATAGTAAGACTTTACCCCATGATATACTCTGGGTCAATCTGTCCATATTCTGTAGACTTCCTAAACAAACAAACAAACAAACAAAAAAAAAAGTGAAAAGGAAGATTTCATGAAGCCAGAATGGATTACATTCATTTGTATGAATGGCTGTAGATCATAGTAAAAGCCAGTCTTTCATGCATCCTATCGCTAGAGTTCCTTCATGGTAGACACAGAGTGATATCTACTGCCTAGACTTATTAGTCTGTTGGATATCTCAGTGCAATAATTTATAGGAACAGTTTTAAAATACCTCTTTTTGAATTAACTACAACTGATATGATTATTGATTGTTCATCATTTTCTTGCTTTTACAACCTTAAGTCCAGAAAAGTTTTTAAAAATGCCTTCTATATCAATTATTTTTATCTGTATTTGGTAGACAGACCTAATATAGTGCTTGGCACATAGTAGGCACTAAATAGCAGTTGAATTAGTGGATAAATGAATTAATCCCTGAATGTAAGAATTGTGAATGAAACTGTAATTGCTTCTTTGTATGGTGATACATACTAGAACAGCAATCTCTAACCTTTTCAGAGACTAGTTTCATGGAAGATAATTTTTCCATGGATTATGAGGGGTGGATGACCCAGGATGATTCAGCCACATTGCATTGCATGGTATACTTTACTTCTATTATTATAACATTGTAATATATCATGAAATAACTCACCATAATGCACTCTCTCTGCTATGATAATCCGTATTTGCAGTCAACCCTCACTGCCTCATCTTCATCTCAGATCATCAGGCATTAGAGTCTCATAAGGAGCAAATAACCTAGATCCCTTGCGTGCTTGGTTTACAGTAGGGTTCACTCTCCTATGAGAATCTAAAGTTACTGCTGATCTGATAGGAGGTAGAACTCAGGAGGTGACTTCAGTGATGGGGAGTGGTTGCAGATACAGACAAAGCTGTGCTCACTTACCACTGTTCATCTGCTGCTGTGCGGCCAGTTTGTAACAAGCCATGAACCTGTACTGATCTGCAGCCTGGGGCTTGGGGACCTCAGTGCTGGAAGATGTTTGTAGATTCAAAGATGAATCAAAAGAGGACAACTGGGGAAGAAATTAGTGTAGTAGCTGTTATATCTACCAGCCAAATAGCAGTAGTCTCTTACCAATTTATTGGAAGCTTTTCTTTGTCATAACCTTGGAAGAGTGTCCATTCTAGATTTCTGGTATGTTTGTACCTGGTTGAATCTCATTTAGGTTCTTTTTACCTGGATTTTTGGTTCTTTGGAGAAACAGGGCTATGTAGAAAATTCACAGAAGTTTCCCTTAAGCTGCTAAAATTAAATATAAATTCATTTTATTGTAAGCATATCAGTTATATCTTTTAATTTGTTTTTATTTCTATTGTGTATTTTAATATCCAAAAATTAGCTTTAATTGTGCCCTGGACTCTCTAAAGAATATTTATGACTTATTACACATATTTTAATTTGTTAAGAATTTATTATATTTGTTTATAAGTAAGATACATTATCTTCTATGAGAGGGTGCAGTAGTCCCTATGCAATGGAACTTTAAAAATTTTCCTTAAAGATTGTAAGTAAAAGGTTATGATACCTTTTGTAATAGTAATAAATAGTCTTATTGAAAAAAAATTAACAAAGATTACTTAATAAATAGTTGATGTTAAAATAAGTTTTTATGATTTTCTTTAAACTTTGGTAACATGATTAGATATTTGAGAATTGATTGCATTATTTATTTTATAAACTTTAAATTGTGTATTTGATATACTGTCATTTTCCTTAGTAGGTACAATGGTCTGAGATCTGTTTATTATATTTAATGTGACTAGAAAAAAATTGAGAAGATATCAAGTGTTAATCTTTAACAATTATGTAGGACAATTATATTGTCCATTGTTTCTTGAAACCGAAATCTTTCCAAGTATGTATGGACACGGGCGTATTTTTTAGATCTGTATATGTGTGTTTCCTAGGAGTGCCAAAAAATGTATAAGCATGTTAAGAGATGTTTTCAAGGTATTATGAACACTAATGGTAACTGCTTTTAGTACCTCTTATAGTTGCAGAAGTCAAAGGTGACCTGTATTTATCTTTTGTTATTGGTACTCATTCAAGGTCAAACAATAAAGTTCTCGAACTCATCCTAGAAAAAGTGCTACATATCTCATAGCTGAATATGACAGTAGTCGCCTTTGAGCTTCTACTCTTGGGAAGCTATGCTCTGATGGCAGCATAGCTGCCATCAAAGCACTTTTGAAACCCTTCAAAGCACTTTTGAAACTCTTTTTCTGGGATGACTATCAGAACTGATTGTTGTACAGTGCACAAAAGCACCCAACAACAAAAGTGAATGCCACTTAGCAAGATACCATCACACATTGACACAAACACACTTGTGAAATACCGATGTACCTGGTTATGAAACCTCACCGAGTTGTACAGTGTTGCCAACTTCAGCACATAGTGGCAATTCGCGAACTTAATCGTCAGACCTTGTACAATGACAGCTGTGATTGCCATTCCAGAAAAAGAGTTCCAAAATTGCTTTGAAGGGTAAACTAGGCACTAATGTTGGTGTATAGCTTCCCAAGGGGAATACTTGGAAGGTGACTGTAGTGATATTCAGTAATGAGTTTTTGTAGCACTTTTTCTAGAATGAGATTGTGAACTTAATTGTCAGATCTTTCCCTTAAGCTGCTAAACTTGCAATACTTAATATAAAATATTTATATTAATACATTTTAATACATTCTTAAAAGGTTAAACATTTTTTGGCACCCTCTGTGTGTGTATGTGTGTGTGTATGCACATATACATATACTGAAGATATGTGTATAAATATACATACATGCACACTTATATTTTTTATATATACCATAGATATATGTAGAGAGTGTGTAAGTATATTCCTTAGAGAATTTGCATGTAATTTTATGAAGTGAAAATCCTACTTAGATTTAAGCTGGGAATTACCTCTAAACTCTGAGAATTCTTATGAGTATATTATTAAATTTTTTGGTAATTCTTTAGCCTTTTTTAGTCTTGGTTTTTTGTTTTGTTTTCAACATGCAATATCAAAGGTCCTTTGTATTTCCATCATTTTGTAACAACTTCCAATTTTTATAAAATTAGAATTTTGATCTTTACAGATAACAGTGGCAAGGTACCCAAATCATACAATTGTTAAATTCCCTGACATCTCTCCTTCTCCTCTGCCTTCTCCTTCTCTTGTACTTTTCCATTCGTCTAAGAATTTAAGTAGAATCTAGGACATTTCTTTGGGATATTTGAGTACTTTCAAAGAAGACCAGTTGATAGCTGACCCAAGCTAAAGTGCTGTTTAGCACATTTATCAGTTGTTCCCAAAGTACTGTGGAAGTTTATCTGAGGGTCCATAGACCCCTTTTAGGAGATTTAAGTTGTCCTCCATTTTCCAACTACACATATGCCTGAGGTTCTTCAAATAACTCAACCAAGACAACATATTTCAACAGGTTGAATGTAGAAGCAAATATGGAGATCATACTGTTTTATCTACACATTAAAAAGATTTGCAAAAAATTGTAACAGTGTCATTCTTCTCAATTATTTTTTGTCTGTGTCAGAAAATACAGGGCTTTTTAAAATAAAAAATGTTAATCTTTGTTACTGTGTGAAAGTTTTATCTTTCACACAGTAAATATATATTTTAAAGTAAATATATATTTGAAAATTTAAGTTCTACCATGGTAAGTCTTGATAGGTATAATTCACAGAAACGAAAGATCTTTGATATCTTTGGTAATTCATAAGAGTATAAAAGTATCTGTGAACCTATAGTTTGAGAAGTTTTATGGAGTTGTATTCTAAGATATTTTTAATTATATTGATTAACAATTAATATAAAATATTTTTCTTGCTAAGAATTATGTTGGTATAATAAAAATTCATTCTAGTATTAGTAAATTTTTATTCCTTTTATTTAGATCTAATTTCTGAGGGATTAGTGCCATTGAGTTAAATCTGTGTGTCATAATGTTAATGAATGAAATGCATAATATTTATTACTTTTATAAGTTCAGTTACTGAGTGACAATTAAAAGAGCTGTTTGAAATTATTGAGATCCTAGTTTCTTGATGTACACATATAATTTCAATTGAAAAACTAGGCTTTTTTTTTTTGTTTGTTTGTTTTTGAGACAAACTCTTGCCCCTGGTTGAATGTCATGGCATCATAGCTCATGGCAACCTCAAACTCTTGGGCCCAAGAGATCCTCTTGCCTCAGCCTGCCACAATGCCTGGCTAGTTTTTTTTTTGTTTTTTTTAAGAGACAGTCTCACTCTGTCACCCTCAGTAGAGTGCCATGGTATCACAGCGCATAGCAACCTCCAGCTCTTGGGTTTAGGCAATTCTCTTGCCTCAGCCTCCTGAGTAGCTGGGACTACAGGTGCCCACCACAACACTCGGCTATTTTTGGTTGCAATTTGGCTGGGGCCAGGTTTGAACCTGCCACCCTCGGTATATGGGGCTGGTGTCCTCCTCACTGAGCCATAGGTGCCACTCAATAAGACATATGTTTTAAGACTACTTGGATTTTAGTATTTATTTTCTTTTCTCACTAGTCAATGAATTTTCAAAGGCACTCACTAACTAGTGTAGTTCAAAGTATGTCAAGATACTTAACTTGGATGTGGTTTAGTACTATTTTGCAATGTAAAGTTTACTTAGTTTTATGTCCTTATAGCTCTCTTATCCTTCTCCTGGCCTTCATCTCTCCTCAGTCCACCTTAGCTCTACCCTGTCTTCTCTTACCTGAGCTATTTATGAGCTGCTGGTACTGTTCTTCCTTCTGATCTCACCTAAAAGATGTCTCTAAACACAAATTTGAATTTATCTCCCCTCACCTTAAATTCCCAAAGTCTCCACTCTTCCATCTGCCTTTGCTTTCTTGATATGCTTCCTGTATAGCTTTTCATCTTTGTCTTTGTTTCTTCCTTCATAAAACCCTGAGCCTGAATGACTGAACTCCTTGTTTTTGCCTCAGATGTTTTCTTGCCTTGAATTTCCTTTTATCCTCTGTAATGTGTTGAGCCTCTCATCTTCTATAGAGTCCAACTTAAGAGTGTCTTTAAAAAGCCTTCGTTCACCTATCCAAGGCAAGGGAAATACTTTTGTTCTTTATGTATCGCTTTACCATGCAGATCTCTATTGTTGTAATCATAACATGATATAGGTACCTCTCTACTTAGAAAATGTCAACTTTAGAACTTTTATAGATAAAATGAGGGTATGTGCTAGAGCATGTTTGTTCAGCAGATTTCTAGGTCGCATGTACATATAATACTTTTTGATAATTCAGCAATCTGTAAATCTGCAAAATGAGCCACATTTTGTTAGTTTATATAGTGCTTGCTTTTTTTGGTGCTTGTTCTGTTGTGTTTTATTAATCTCACAATTAAGTTAGCTACAAAATCATAAGGAGATAATATATATGATGACTATAAATATATAATTGAGATAAAAGTACCACTTAAATTACATAAATATACATAAGGGTTGTACGTATGATATTGTAGATTTGTAACTGGCTTTTATAATCGAACCTTATAGCAAATTCAAGAGCTGCTATGTTGTAATGTCTTGTTTTTTTTCAATTATTCTTTCAATTCTATTGTATAATTAATATTTACTTACAGCTATATTATGGCATCACATTAAAATGATATACAGTAAAGCCTCTGTAAGTTGACCACCCAAGGGATTGTAGCAAAAGTGGTTCCCCCCAGAGGGACTAGGCTTACTGTATGGCTACATATATGTGGTGCATGTACAGTCTATGTAAATTAGGTCAACTTAAGGAGTGGTCAATGTAGGGAGGTGGTCAACTATGGAAGTTCAACTGCATAATCTTCTGCATAATCTTCTGTGCTAGTAACCACCGTAGTACAAAGACTTGGAAGATAGGCATTGGTTCTCTGTTACTTTGGGATTTCCCATGATGTTTATTATAGGATCCTGCACATTGCTATATAATGTCTTTTTGATATTTAGAAAGAATAGTACAAATGTTTCTACTTGAGCTTTAAGAAATCACTTAAAGCCCTATACATTTTTTGATTTTTTCTGTAGACCTCATGTTTGCCTCAGTTCACCAGTATTATGAATGTCATAGAATCTACTAGTAATGAACATCAAGCATTAAATTATTTGTAGCACTTTTGAAAAGAACCATTTGGGGTAACAAAAATCCTCTTTCCTAAGTGCATTTCAATATAAATATTTTGTACATTCTGTGCCTGATAGATGATCCTTACCAGGTTAGGGAAAAGAAGGAAGAAGGAAAATTTGTTACCTAATTTCTCTAGGTTGCAATAGATCTGTTTATTGAAATGATCAGCAATTAAATTACTGATTTCTTGCCAGTGAAAAAAATTAAAGCACTTGAGAGAGAATGATGTTTGATATTTTTAAGAAACTATTTTGTACACTGACTTATTTGCGAATGGCTGTCTAAAATTCGTCACTTGCTGAAATGTCTCCATTATTTTAATTTGGAGGTCTGAAGAATTTTTCTGTCAAAATAGTAAAAACAAGTTAAGTATCCCTTGTCCAAAATGTTTGGGGCCAGAAGTATTTTAAATTATATATCTATATCTATATCTATATCTATATCTATATATATATATATATACACACACACACTTTTTTCTTATTTTGGAATTTTTTGCATGTACATAATGAGATAACTTCAGGATGGGACACAAATCCAAACATGAAATTCATTTGTGTTCCATATATACCTTATACACATAGCCTGAAGGTAATTTTATACATTATGTTACTGAGAAATCAATAGGCTCAGAGCCTGATACTCATAGAAGCCAACACCATGGCCCTAGCCTTTGAGAAAAGAAAAGTTTTCCAGTCATTTATCAGGAGACAGGAGAGAAAGCTCTGATCTATCATGCTGAGCTAGAGCTTGAGTCAGATTTTACAAGTGTAGGGTAAACGGGGTGATCTGGTTGAGTCTTGCAGTGGGATGATGTCAAGCTCCATCTGGCTAGATCTTGGGCCCTGTCATGTGATACTGGCTTCTTAATTCAGTTCCTGCTACTCAGTCTGGTCTAGACACTTAGGTTCTACCTATGGTTATGTGCTTGGTTCATCCGGTGTATTCAGGTTATGTGACCTTCAGTTCCATGGCAACTGAAAAACTATAATATTACATGAAAGGTGAGGCAGATTGGTCTGGTATGGTTACAAAATAGTTAACAATTTTATGTATGAAACAAATTTTGTGTTAAATACTTTCTTACAGAATTTTCGACTTGTGACTTCATGTTAGTGCTCAAAAATTTTTGGCTTTTGCTTAGACAAAGGACCCAAGAGAGATTTTTCCAACTTGGGTCTTCCCCTTTGGGGGAAGGCTCTGGTGCCTTTTTACTATTTTGGTATTCCTTTCTGTCTAATAAAATCCTATCTTACCACTAAAAAATAAAAATTAAAAAAATTTTTTTTGGCTTCTGGAGTATTTCAGATTTGGATGTTTTTTTAAATAAGGGATGCTTAACATGTATTTTAGGTTTCAAGGGCTATAAGATGTCTGTGTGGCAAGCAGTCAACTGTCTTCTACAGTGCAAAATCGGCCATAGACAATATGTAAACAAATGGCTGTGTTCTAATAAACTTTATGGACAAGAACAGTTTACTGACTCCTGATCTAGTTGTAGACTTCTTTCCATCTAGTATAGACCAGTGGTGCAAGCTTCTTTTGTCATACATTATTTCTTCCATCAAGGTACAAAAAATAAAGGTGCCAAAACTGGTATTTATTTTTATAGTGATAATTAAAAGAATTGAAGGTCCATACATATCTTCCGCCTTCAAAATGTGTTATCTGTTGTTGGGAGGTCAAAGTCCCAACATTGTGATATTCCTTTTTATTAACGACATTAAAAGGTCCATATACTTTTTCCTCTTTTAAAACCTATTATCCGTTATTGGGAGGTCAAGCTGGCTTCCATATTGTCCTTCAGACATCCAATTACACTCTTGCCTCAGGTTCTTTTCACTTACTGAAGCTGTATCCTGTACATGAGTCACTCTGTCTCTTTGTTTAGATTTATGTAGGATAACACTTTTTGAACGAAATCTTCCTCTACCACCTTACATACGCAGCAACCCAGTTCCACTCATACTTGCCCTAGGCCTGGCTCTCCCTATCCTCAATCCTTTGGTTTCCGCCCCCAGGCACTTAGTGCCAGCTGCTGTACTCTGTATTTTGTGTTTAGTTGTTCCTATCATGTTTTCACTTGACTATAAGACAAGAGGACAGAGACTTGTTTTCCTTGTTTCCTGCTTTATCTATAATGATTAAAATAGTTCCTTGCACATAATATCTAACAAAAGTTGTTGAAAAAATAAGTGGATGAATGAATGAATGAATGCCCTGTCTGTTATTAATTAAAGCATTGATGCTTAAAAATAAATAATTGCACATTTAAATTTCAGGAACAGAAAACAGTTCTTCCTTCAAAGCATGCAGTACCTGAAGTAATAGAAGATTTTCTCTGCAATTTCCTGATCAAAATGGGAATGACCAGAACTCTTGATAGCTTTCAGTCTGAATGGTAAACTATTATGTGGATAAATAGTTCTCTAGTAATGCTAACAACAACTAACATGTATTTACTTATTTATTCATTTATTTATGCAGAGGCAGAATGTCACTCTGTCACCCTGGAAAGAGTGGTAGCATCATAGCTCACAGCAAACTCAAACTCTTGGGCTCAAATGAGCTTCTTGCCTCAGCCTCTCAAGTTGCTGAGACCTCAGGCATATGAAGTCTAGTTTTTCTGTTTTTAGTAAAGAAGGGGTTCCACTCTTGCTCAGGCTGTCTTGAACTGTTGAGCTTAAGCAATCCATTGATCTTGGCCTCCCAGAGTGCTAGCATTATAGGTGTCAGCCACTGTGCCTGGTCCTAACGTGTACATTTAGCAGACTTTGAAATGACTCAGTTCATACAAAATGGATGATAACCTTTCTCATGTCTACCTCTAAAACAACACACACACACACACAAAATCAGAATATCAGTTACAAAGATATTTTTATTAACCATCTTTCCCAAATATTGAACTTTAAGTGATTTTTTTTTAAATCAAGAGAATGGAATATCTCCTGCAGTTACAGGGTGCAAAGCTATTTTATGAAATACTTTCCTAATATTTTTGTGTGATTAGTAAGGATATTACTTCCTGTATTTTGACTCCTACTATTAGTACTACTTTACTTGTTTTAATTATAGTATAATGACTTGCCTTTTTCTACTCAAATAATTGATTCCTTGGCTATAAATATTTTTCATTTGTAAGTAAATGGAATTGTATTTTAAAATATTATATAAACACTAGATTTTCTTGTCATAGCTTAAAATTTAATAATTTATTGGTTATAAAAATCAGCAGGCATGCTATCTTTAGTCATTTCCTCTAGTAATAATGTTACCAGCCATGTTTTCAAATTGCTAACATTCTTTAGCAAAATATTATTAAATGATTGGATGTGAAAATGTTCAATCTTTAAGAGCTTTTGCATATTATATAAGGAGGGATTAATATGATATATAAAGATGTTTAGAGTGCTTTTGGACTAAGTACATTTTAAATATACAATTTGTAATTACTGCTAATCCAGCTATGGTATAATTTTTGTTTTTTGTCTATTTTGATTTTTATACACTGTGAACATGTACATCTAATATTAATAAATTTAATGAGGAGAACCAGTTTTTATTAATACAAACTAAGAAATATACTAAGTTTGGAGGTAGAAAAATAATATTGCTTCTTTTAAATCTGGAAATTGCGTGATTTAAAAATGATTTTTATAAAAATGTCCCTAAGAGATAGTTACAAATAGATTAGAAAATACATTTTTGTGAAAGGAGGTAAATGATAAATTTCCAGTATTAATTAAGTGAAAGTACCTTTTTGTCTTTTAAAAATGTGTGTTAGGCTAGGCGCTGGTGGCTCAACGGGCTAAGGCGCCAGCCACATACACCTGAGCTGGCGGGTTCGAATCCAGCCTGGGTCCGCCAAACAAGAATGATGGCTGCAACCAAAAAATGGCCGGGCATTGTGGCGGGCACCTGTAGTCCCAGCTACTTGGGAGGCGGAGGCAGGAGACTTGCTTGAGCCCAGGAATTGGAGGTTGCTGTGAGCTGTGATGCCACAGCACTCTATCCAGGGTGACATCTTGAGGCTCTGTCTCAAAAAAAAAAAAAAGAATGTGTTGTGTTAGGACATGTAGTTCTTACTTGTTAGGGCCAGTCCTAAATGTGACTTGATTCACTAAGAGAAATCGGGATCTTAGTGTACTCTTAGCAGTTAGGTGATTGTTGTCATATTAGATGAGATGATGGTATTAGGATTTAAAAAGCCTCCAGGTAGGCATAGATAATATTATAATTATAGGGTATAATTTATTAAAGTATCTCTTTATAATATGGGTTTAGGAATATTGTGGTTCAGATAATTTTATCCTTTTCCCTAATTGCCAAGTTTCAATGAGATTATACTTTGTTGGATACTTTTCTCCTTTGGAAGCATTTTTAAAAATTTTCATCAGAAATCTTTATCTGTTCTGCTTAGTAGAATTATAGGAATATAAAATATATTATTTTTATAATTTTTATTATAGAAAAAGATGCTTAGATATATCATTGCTGTGAATTCACTTAATCTTACAAATGGTGATGAAAGAAGGTTTTTCCATTGTTAGTGTGTGAAAAACAAACAAAACACATGGTAGTAAAATTTGACTTACGTTCTTTCAGTCCTCAAACAGAAAATACAATACGGTTTTTAAAGCTAAGGTCAGAAAACCCTAGCTTGGGCTAAATTTGGCCTACCTCCTGTTTTTGTAAATAGAATTTTATTGGAGTACAGACACGTACTTTTAGATATTGTTCATGGCTATTTTCACACAAAAAAGCAGAGTTATTCATGACAGAGATGGTCGGAGCCACAAAGATTTTTTTTGTTTGCAAATTCTAAAATAGTTATTTTATGACCCTTTACCAAAAAGTTTTCTAAGCCTTGTTTTATATAATATATATAGTTGAATGTAGTAGGAATTTGTTCTCTGAACCACTAAAAAGTTACTAATGGGGATTTAGTCAGTGCTGGTTTATATCTGTTTGAGCTCAATGGACAGTGGTAATTTCCCTGGGGGGAAGAATTGAAGAAGCACTTAAAGTGGTGAAGATATGATAGTATAATTTAAATTCCCTTAACTGAGCACATGTCACCCATCTCTTTCCCCACACTGCATTATTCTCATGGCTGTTCACATGGTCAGGACTACGCACCCTAAATGTACAGTCTTGGTCTTTTCTTGCCCCGAATTACCACCTTCTTTGTTAAACCCTTCTTCCTTTTCCAGTCATTATTTTGAAAACAGGGTTTTTATTGTTTTTCTTTACTTTTAAAATTCCTATTCTGTCATTTGTCTCCACTTTGGCCTGTTCCCACCATTTGTGGAAGGTGGGTGGTAATAATAGTGCAATTATTTATAGCACTTAGTTATCAATTTAATTTTTTAATCATAGAAGAGATTGCAAATTAGTACATTTACTTAATTTTCCAAAAAGATTAATATTGAAGCTTTTAGTCAATAAATTGGTATAATACAGGATTACTTCAATGTCAGCAGTGAGGTTTCAAACTTCTGGGGATGGTTAGATTTTAAAGCAAGAGTCTAGGATTAAAATTATCCTTGAAAAAGCTCCAGTGTTGCCCAAAGTGCATAGGAAGCAGATGTCGTGTTGTGTATACAGTAATGACTCCCACAGACCACCACCCAAATCACTGTTTCTTCATCTTTAAACTTCCTGCTGTCTCTTTAAAGGATGAAGACTTGACTTCTGGTTCCGTGTCATGTAAGAGTTTTCCCCCTAATCATTATTAAGTTAAATACAGAATTGTAGTTTCTCTTCTATATTGCTAAGTTTTACTGATTTAGTGACTATAAATATTTCTATAGTATATCAAGAAGATGTAGGTGAGTAACTTGAATTTTTTAAACAAATTAACATAGTGTTTTTTAAAAATATGAATAAAACCAAAAATATTTAAGAAAATGAAGCCTTGGGCTTATCACTTAGAAATTTACTCTGTATCATTTTTATTGGTGCAGTATGTTTTTATGCAGAATTTTATTTACTTTTCCCAACAACTTGTAGGTAGTGGCAGATAGCCACAGTTACATTTCCCATTTTATTGATGAGGAAAGGGGTTAGAGAAGTTAGGAAATTTGCCTCAGTATGTGTTAGCAAGTCATATCCAGTAAGTGACAGAGTCAACCAAGGCCAGACTGATGTGAAAAACTAATCTAACCGAAGTGCTATCTTTTGGAATAATAGAGAGGCACACTTGAAAAATTATTAGTAAATATATCTTTGGCTTGGCTGAAGTCTAAAGGAACATAAGCAACATCTTGATTTAGAGGCCCAATTTGTACCTATTTTCCACACTGACTTGCGGAATCATGGGACCAATATTAAACTTTAATTGTACTATATTTCTCCTGTGAAGGACTCTCTGATTCTACAGTAATAGTCAGGGTGATGCTCATATTCCAGCATGTTCAGTTTGTATAGTAATTGTCTTTGTTGGTAAATATTTTCCTTTTCTGAAAACAAGGAGAAAAATTCTCATTTGATGCCTTTTATTATCTAGATGAACTTTCTCCTTTTATGTGTCTTAGATGCTATTGTGAGGGAAACTACTCTTACTCTTCTGACACTAGTATGTTTAATCAAATTCTATTAATTATACTATTCCTTAATGGTAGTTGGTCTTCTACTATCTTGGTATATAAACAAATCTTAAGAAAGCTCTATGTATTTTTCTCCTAAAATGCATACATATTTTCCATTTCTACTTTTAAATAGTTTATGGACACTATGGTAATATTAAAAATATTAATTTTACTGGAAATTTTGTTGGGGGTAAGTTATATTTCAAATTCCTGAAAGTTATGGCAATCTGTTTTCCTACCTGAACATTTTCAGTGTATTTGTAAGGATGAGGGAATAAGAAGGAAGAAATTAAAAGGCTAGGATATTTCTTAAACTAAATGACACAGAACAATACATATATACAACTAAAAACCAAACAATCTTAGATAAGCAAATGCAAGTTTTACTGAGAAATGTATTTTTGGAGTTTATAGATTAAGATTCCCAATTATTTACTGTATTATCTAATAGCAAATTTAAAGTGATCTTTAATAATTTGACATGAATGACAGGAACTTTAGATGATAAATAATGTTTGAACTCCCCAAGGTAGATATTATTTATATATGTTTTGTGCTGATTTGTTCTTCATTACCACATACAGTGCAGGGTATCCAACCTGTGGCCTGTGCATGGCATGCAGGTTATTTGAGCACTGTTTTGCCTATCTGTGGTATTGGATTCTTAGAAAAGTATGCATGGGCCTTTTCATTACTGTTTGTGTATTTACTGTGTTCCCCAAGACAATTCTTACTATTCCAGTGTGCAGAAGAAAAGAAAAAGGTTAGAAACCCCTGATACAGTATTTAGAGAAAAACTATCAAATCACTTTTTTAAAATAGAAATAATTATTTTAGTGCTTTTTTCTCTGTTAAAAAATGTTGCTGAAAGCCAATATTATGGTCAGAAAAAACTATATGGTCTAATACATCAATCAATCCCTGCATCTTCTCTTCTGAGATAAGTATAAATCACTTTCTAAATATGGATAAAATACTCAATTTATGATTAAATAATTATCTATTTGCTGTTTTATAAATTGTGGCAAATATCATATAATATTGATCCAATTATCTTAACCTTCATAGTCTCCTGGGGTCCTCTTGCTGATTTTTTTAAATATTTAAAAAATATGTTACTATTAATATATAATGCATTATCATTTATAATATAATACTGATAATTTAACCTTTTGCTGTAATATTTAGCTCACCTAGAGCAAGCTTTGTAGGGTTTTTTTTTATTAATAACCTTATTGCTTGAAATGTTTTTCTGTGCTCAGATTATTTCACTTTATTGATTGATACAATTACATATGGCAATGAAATTGTAACTTTATAATTTATAAATGCTTCTCTGATGTTCCTTCTTATTTCACTGAGCAAATAGAAGTTCTATGACTTCTGCCTCCCTCTTTGCCAGCCCTCTGCCTTTGTCCTCGGTGTCCATCTCCTCTCCTGTCACAGATCTAAACTGCTCTATTATCTGAGACCAATTCTTTGTCTCATTTATCCTAGCTCCTTTCACTTACTGAAGGGCAGTTCTGCAATTGTCCATTTTTTCTGCATTGTCGATTTTCCCCTCTGCTGGATCATTCCCATAAGCACACAGATGAGTAATAATAATAACTCACATATTTTTAAAATATTTAAATTTTGGAAACTCACATTCCTAAAAACAAGGAAAAACTAAAAAACCATCCGGACGCCATCCTTTTCTAAGTTTATCTTGATTTTCTACACTCTGCTTTGTAGCACGGCTCCTTAAAAAAGTTTGTTGCCACTTTCTCATCCTACTCATACCTACTCCAGTTTGGGTTTCATCCCCATGTTTATACTGAAACATTTTCTCATTCACCATCACCATCACATTGTAAATTTCAGCAAGTGATTCTCAGTAGTCTTTTTCAAACTTCAGCCTCCTGGCTGGATTTGTCACTGTTGTTTGGAACACTTTTTTTTTTTTTTTCCTTGTCCTTGAGCACAAGCTCTTGTTTTCTCCCAGTACTTCATTGGCCTCTCTCTTGTCTCCTTTTTACTGTTACCTCTTTTCCTCAACTTTCAAACAATGGAGTATTTAATGGCTCAGTCTTAGGACGTCTTCAATTTTTTTTTTTTTATGTTTACTAACTAGATGGCTTCTTTCAGTCTCATGACTTTAAATAGTATCTATGTACTGATGATTCCAAATTTAAATTGCCTACCTTGACTTTTTCCCTGAACTCCCAACATGTATACGCAACATTCATCTTCACTTGCATGTCTGTTAGACATAATTACATGTAACACGAATGGAAGCAATTCCTAGATTCCTCCAAGCCCCCAGCAACTCCTGCATTTATCTCCAGGTAGTAAATGGCTGTCTATTGCTCAGGAAAAAACTTTGGAGTCATCCTTGGTTTCTCTCTTTCATCAACACCTGATCCATCAGAGAATGTTATTGTCTCCACCTTTGCAACGTGTCTAGAAGGTACCTCCTCTCATAACCTCCTGGGTTACCTTGTTCAAGCTGCCATTTTCTCTCTTGAACTCTGGCAGAGGACTGCTAACTAGTCTCTCTAACTCTGTTTCTTCAAACAGACTAATCCCTTTAAAATATAAATCTGATAAGTATCACTTGTCTCAAAACCTTCCCATAGCTTACTCCCGATTCCAAGTACAATGGCTTTCCTTACTCCCTCTGTCTTTCCGACTCATCTGTCATCACTCTCTCCCTTGCTCACTTAGTTGGCTCCAGCTTTAGATACTCCAAATAAACTGGCTCTTTGCTCTTTCTTGTAGATACTAAACATGTACTTGTTTCAGGGTCTTTGCATTTACTTTTCCGTCAGCCCCAGATGCTCCTCTCCCAGGTAGACACATGGCACAGTCCTCATTTCCTTCAGGTCTCTGCTCATGTATCACTTTGTTAATCATGACCATCCTATATAAAATAGCACAAACAAACCTATTAATATCCCACATCATTCTATTGCTTTTATCATGCTCATTTTACTTTATAAACCTTATCGCCATCCCTACTAGAAAGGCAGCTTCATGAGACAGGGGCTTAGACAGTATCTAAGTATCTATTCCACTGCTTGGGACATAGGAAATGTTCAGTGATATTTTATTACCCCATGACAGTATTAGTTCCTAGCAATTCATTAATATTTTATGGATATATTATGTATGTTAACATTTTCATTTATAAATATAGCATAGCAAATAATTACTATAAAATTTCCTGTGACTTAACTTTTGAATTATATATAAATTGAACCAATTTACTAGAATGAAATAAAATAAATCCTTTTGTTTGATTTTTATCCTAGGTATGAATTAATACAGAAGGGATTAACCGAACTTAGAGGTGTTGGGACTGTTCCAGATGTCTACACCCAGGTTATGCATTTAGAAAATGAGAATAAAAATTTAAAGAAAGACTTGAAGCACTATAAACAGGCAGCTGAGTATGTTATTTTTTTAATGGTATTTTTTTTCTTTTGGACTAAATAAAAGTGTTGAATGAAGCTGATATGTGTAATGTACAAGAGCTTTAATTTTGGAGAATTAAGTTATATTTAAGTTCTAATTATAAAGATACAAAAGACTTCACTAGCAAATTAATTAAACATATGACCACAACTCTCATAACTATAAGTTGTGAGAGAAGAATGGAGGGTGATGTGTAGGAGATTGGCAATTTGTTATATAACAGCCGCTTCTTTATCTATTTGATACTTTTCTCATGGTTTAATAAATGTTCGTCTTTGAAGGTAAGTTAATGTCTGAAACACTAATGAAGTTATAGAAAACAGAGAAGAGTTAGTTTATTCCTAGTAAAGGAATTTTAGTATTAGAAAATTTGCCCAAAGGAGTAATGTAAACTATGGACATTGGGTGATAATGATACATATGTTTATCAGTTGTAAAATGTGTACTACTATGGTGGGGGATGTTGATAATGGGAAAGGATATGCCTGTGTGGGATTAACAGGTACATGGAACATATCTGGACCTTATGATCACTTTTGCTGTGAACCTAAAATTGCTCTAAAAATAAGGTCTATTGAAAAAAAGAAAGGAAGAAAAGATAAACTATCCATAATCTCACCACCCAGAGTCCATCACTGTTACTATTTTGTTTGGACTTTTCTCAAAGCTTATATAGACATACTGAAGTATAACTTTTAAATAAAAACTGTTAACAATGGCTTATGTCATATTTTGTAACTTTTCCATGCAGTAATATGTGATACATTTTTATGAAAGTAAATTTTATTCTTTTTTTAAAAAAGTTCTTTTTTTTTTTTTTGTAGAGACAGAATCTCACTCTATCGCCTTTGGTAGAGTGCTGTGGTGTCACACAGCTCACAGTAACCTCCAACTCCTGGGCTTAGGAGATTCTCTTGCCTCAGCCTCCTGAGTAGCTGGGACTACAGGCGCCTGCCACAACGCCTGGCTATTTTTATTTTGTTTTGCAGTTCGGCCGAGGCCAGGTTTGAACCCGCTACCTTTGGTATATGGGGCCGGCGCCCTACTCACTGAGCCACA
>CAUYRH010154782.1:0-22605 GCA_963574655.1 Perodicticus potto
TCCTCATATTAATCTGAAATAAAAAATTAAAAAGAAGAAGAAAGGTCTCCACGCCTATGGCTCAAGCGGCTAAGCCACATAACACCTGAGCTGGCGGGTTCGAATCCAGCCTGGGCCCGCCAAACAATGACAGCTGCAACCAAAAAATAGGGTGTTGTGGCAGGTGTCTGTAGTCCCAGCTACTTGGGAGGCAGAGGCAGGAGAATTGCCTGAGCCCAGGAGTTGGAGGTTGCTGTGAGCTGTGATGCCACTGCACTCTATCCAGGGGGTGACAGCTTGAGGCTCTGTCTCAAAAAAAAAAAGAAGGAAGGTAGTATTGGTCATTATTTACCTCTAGTTGTAACCCTGTATTTAACCATTTACCCATTTTTAAACTAGAATCATTGGTTTCTTGAATTCATTCATTCAAAACCATCTGTACTTGTTCTAAATGTATATATAAATTCATAAATATATGTGTATTCTGTTTAGGAACAAAACTCTTTGCTGATGTATATTTTCCATATAAGAGTATCTTTTAGAAAGTCAGTAAAAACCTGAAAATAATTTCTCAAAAACATATTCTCTAATGATATATCTAACATTTGCTATATAATACTTAAAGATAAGGGGGGGTGGGTGGTGCCTATGGCTCAGTGAGTAGGGCGCAGGCCCCATATACCAAGGGTGGCGGGTTCAAACCCATCCCCGGCCAAACTGCAACAAAAAATAGCAGGGCATTGTGGCAGGCAACCGTGGTCCCAGCTACAGGGGAGGCTGAGGCAAGAGAATCGCCTAAGCCCAAGAGTTGGAGGTTGCTGTGAGCTGTGACGCCACAGCACTCTACCAAGGGGGACAAAGTAAGACTCTGTCTCTTTAAAAACAAAAACAAAAAACGATAAGGTGGGTATGAGGAAGGGATGTGAAGCAAGTTTGCAGAATCTCAGTAACTGTTGACTCTGGGTGATAACTATGTAGAGCTTTTTTGTACTATTCCCTCTTATTTTGTGTAGGTTTGAATTTTGATTAATGAAAAGCATCTTACATATTCTTTAATGAACTAGCATAACTGATATTTTAGTAAACTTTCTGAATGATGCTGATGGTAGGATATCAGTGGGCTGATTCTATAAAAGAAAATGTTAAAAACATTTGATGAAGAAATGACTTGAGCATTAAAGAAAAATGATCTACCCAAATGCTAAAATTATAAGTTTTTCCAATAATTCCACTTCTAAAAAAAACAGTGACAGAAACCATTAAAGGAGGAATCTATGCAAGTGACCTTAAATAGCTTTCAGACACCCTCCCTCCCAATGGTTTTCAACATGTGTAAAGAAAAGAACATATAAGTATCACTCGTAGACCCCCAAAATTGATTTTCAACTGTATAAGCCTGCTTAGTAATTATTAGCAAAGTAAAACTTAGCTCAAAATCAGTTTTTAGGCTCTGCTCCATAGCTCAGTCGTTAGGGCGCTGGCCACATACACCTGAGCTAGTGGGTTCGAACCTGTCCCAGGCCTGCTGAGCAACAATGACAACTGCAACAAAAAAATAGCCAGGCATTGTGGCGGTGCCTGTAATCCCAGCTACTTGGGAGGCTGAGGCAAGAGATTAAGCCCAAGAGTTTGAGGTTGCTATGAGCTCTGATGCTACAGCACTCTACCAAGGGCAACATAGTGAAAATCTGTCTCAAAAAAGAAAAAAAAATCAGTTTTTAATTCATTGTCACTTTTTGTTGTGATCACATTTTCTTAATGCATAGAAGATGAAATTGTATCTGCTTTTGTATGGAAATCTCAGAAATGTTTTGGTTTGATTTAAAGTTAAGAACCATTACACACACTCATGCTGCTTTTTTTCTTTCTGTATGTTATGTTAATGTGTATTCCCAGGGATTGGTGTGTGCTGGATTGGCTGATATGGCCAGACCTGCAGAAAAACTCAGCACAGCTCAGTCTGCTGTTTTGATGGCTACAGGTACACTAAATGAGTATCTTCTGTGTTTCATATAGAACATAAATGACTTGTTTTATATCAGTTCATTTAATAGTTTAGTGTTTAAAGCACAAACACATACAAAGGACATAACACAGTGTTATATCTGAGTGTTTGAAGCACACACGCACGAAGATATAACACAGTGTTATATCTGAGAAGTTATTAAATTATAGATGGAGAGGACAGAGAAAGAACAAGTATTGAATTTTTGTTTTTCAGATTTTGCCATTGAGACATTTTTATAAGTAGGGGGGAAAAGTTACAGTTAATATTCGTTTGCCTTAGAAAGATTCCCCTTTAATGTAGTAATTGAGTATTTTGTGTCGCACTGAGTTACCAAAACTTTTTAAAGATTGAGGATACAGCATTTCTTTGTCCTTCATCTTATATTATTGTCGTCATAGTCTTTGTAATTACTAAATATTAAATGTTCAGATAAGTTATTGCAGCAGTACCTGTGCTTTTTATAAAAAATACTTTGTTTCAACAGGGTTTATTTGGTCAAGATACTCACTTGTAATTATTCCAAAAAACTGGAGTCTGTTTGCTGTTAATTTCTTTGTGGGGGCAGCAGGAGCCTCTCAACTTTTTCGAATCTGGAGGTAAGCCTACCAAACTTTTTCGAATCTGGAGGTAAGCCTACCAAGGGTATAAGAAACAATCTGCTTCAGAAGCTACTCAGACAGCAATACTTTTTTGAAAAAGAATTCACAAATAATGTTAAGACAGAAATGTGCTTAAAGGAGAAATTTAACATTTGTAGAGAAGTCTGGAGGGAAAGGGTTATAAATTAGTTAAAAACAATTAAGCAGTATGTTACCTAGTGTTTGAATCTAACTGCCCATTGTTTACATGGATATCCCTTTGCAAAGTCTCTTTTATTAAGACAACAGGTACAATTCATGATTTATTAAATAATATCCTACATGAACCTTTTATTACTCACTTTCAATTGTATATAATAAAGTAGGAGTTAAGGTAGATAGTATTGGAAATAAGTGAGGTAATTGGTTTCATTGGAAAGTCTTTCATGAGCACTGAAATTTTTTTAAAAACTTACTCAATATTTAACATTATTTATTAATGCATAATGGTTATAATATGATCAAATATTTGAAATCAAGATCTTTTGAGAAATCCAGGAGGTATGGTTAGCTTCATGGAATAAGTTCCTTCTTGTGCTTATAGTATTCTTTATTATAAACTAGGAGGAATAGTAAATAAAGCCTGGGTGTTGTAGGAAGGAAAGACTGGCTCTGTGGTTACTTCTTTGGATTGTGAATTGAGAAAATGGTCCTTAGCTTCAATAAACTGAAATGTTTAAAACCTGATTAACCCAGTAGCCATCACAGAGTATATTTTACTTTAAATGATTACATAGGAGCCCATTACCTGTTATTTTTATTCTTAGAAAAGGTGCTTTGTAAGTATAAAGTTAAAATTCTAGAGGCTGGGCCGCGCCTGTGGCTCAGTGAGTAGGGCACCGGCCCCATATACTGGAGGTGGTGGGTTCAAACCCAGCCTTGGCCATCAACTGCAAAAAAAAAATTCTAGAGGCCCACATTTTGTCAACTTTTATTCATGTGATCACATTTTTCAAACTTTTGTATAGGTCAAGAATGAAAATACTCATTAAAATACATTTGCACAGGAAACTATATGCCATTTAAGCTGTTAAAAATGTTTGGTATTGGGTGGTGCCTAGGGCTCAAGGAGTAGAGCGTTGGCCCTATATACCGGGGTTTCAAACCCAGTCCCAGCCAAAAACTGCAAAAAAAAAAAAAATTTTGGTATTAGCTTGGCACCTGTAGCACAGTGGTTATGGCACCGGCCACATACACTCAGGCTAATGGGTTTGAACCCAGCCCAGGCCAACTAAACAACAATGACAACTGCAACAAAAAAATAGCCAGGCATTGTGATCGGCGCCTGTAATCCCAGCTACTTGGGAGGCCGAGGCAAGAGAATTGCTTTAGCCCAAGAGTTTGAGGTTGCTGTGAGCTGTGATGCCATAGCACTCTACTGAGGGTGACATAGTGAAACTCTGTCTCAAAAAAAAAATTTTTTTTGGTACTTGGGAGCCAGGCACAGTGGTTCACACTTGTAATCCCAGTGTCTCAGGAGGCTGAGACCTGAGGATCACTTGAAATTAAGAGTTTGAGACCAGCCTGGGCAACATAGCAAGCAAGACCTTGTCTCTAAAAATATTTTTTAAATTAGCTGGGCATGGTGGCACATGCCTGTAGTTTAAGCTACTCAGGAGACTGAGGTAAGAGGATCACTTTAGCCTAGGGGTTTGAGGTTGTGGTAAGCTGTAACCATGTCCTGCATTACAGCCTGGACAACAGAGTAAGACTCTGTCTCTAAAATAAAAAAAATTTTGTCAATTGGGATCTTATTTATATAAAATATAAACTAGATGCAGATGAACTCTTTGGGTCACTTTCCTTTCTCGTATTATATTTATAAGCCCCTGGAAAGATTATATTTATACCTATATAGCCACCAAACAACTAGGAAAAAAAGAAATGAGATATGCTTCCCATTCTCACCTTACCATAAATATTATCTATCATTATTGATGATTATTTTTCTTTGTTTTCTTTACAGATATAACCAAGAACTAAAAGCTAAAGCAAACCAATAAAAGAATTCCTGATCACCTGAACATTCTAGATGTGAACATAACCACTGGGACCTAGTTTATTGTTTGATTATTGATAAGGCAATGTTAACTATGGTGACATTTGGAAGGCACCAAAAAAATCTAATTGTAACTTGTAGCTAGCACTTGATTCAACAGAAAAATAAAGTGAACTTTTAATAAACAGTCTCTCTTTACATATGACTAAAAGAACTTATATACAGATGGTAATATTTTTTCTACCATTTACCATCTATCATACTTGTTCATATATACCACCAGCCTCTTTCTGTTCTAGTTAACCAAAGTGTGTATGTAAAAGAGCCCATATATTCAGGTGAGTTGAAAGATTAAATAATCTGCCTACATAGTGTAAGATGGCCAAAGAGCTATAACTGAAAGGAAATGTTGAAGAGAGTAAGAAATGGATAGTGGAATGGCTATCAACATGACTTCAAACTATTTTAAAATATTTTAACTTGCCGTGAAAAATCTTGATGATTTTTTTAATATATTGTATAATTTTTGTTTACAGCTACAGATTTTTAAATAGGATTTTGTAAAGATTAATTGAAATAATGTGTTAACACAGTGCCTTGTCTATGGTGAGTATATTTTCGAATCACACTCAGTAACTGATAGAATGTAGCAGAAAAGACTCTAGGGTCAGACAGACCTGTGACTTACATGCTAAGACTTTTGACAAGATAGGGAGAAAGCTTAGCATAGGACCTGAGGCCTAAGTAGGCTTTCTGTAAATGTTCAGGACCTTTGTCCCCTTTGTAAGGAGAGCCTGGGCATAGATTACTCCACACTGGAAATAATCATCCTGGATGGAGTTGAAATACGTTCTTCCTAGTAAAGTATCACAAGAATGGAAAAATAAATATCCAGTGTACTCCATAGTAATATTAAATCAAAATAAGAACAATTACATGCTCATGAGAACAATAAAACACTAATATAGTCCAGTTTGGAGGTAGAAGGAAGCGGGAGGGGGGAGGACAGTTGAAGAAGGAGAGAGGATATGAGGCAGGTTCTCTCCTAATGTGCACATCATGAGAGTGTAAAACACGCCCCCTAGGTTAGGCTCTTCCAACCTAAAAATTATGCCCGCACATTAGTACGAAAAAAAACATTCTCAAAAAAAAAGAAAATAAATCAATTTCTCCACATTGATGTGGCCTTCAATGTGGAGTACTAAGCTTTTTTCTAAAAGTGCTAGTAAAACCAGTCTTCATTAGAATTATAGTCGGATGAATCAACAAAACAACTTATTTCAAAATTTGAAGACACAGCAGACAAAAAACTTTTTGAATAATACTATAACTGATGAAGATTTATCAATTAGCGATTGAAAGTGTTGCACTTTTTATCATTTGTCCCTTTACTATAGTCTATCTTTGAGGAGAAAGGGTTAGAGAGTTTGGCCTAGGTGAAAGTGAAGAGGTTCCAAAGAATCGAATTATTATTGTTTCTTTTCATAAGCCACACTGTTATATTTGTGTGTTTGGTATGTGTATGCACACATATGTTTTCTAGGTTAGGCATTTAGAAAAAATACGCATTATGAAAGGTGGCATAAATACAAAAAAAGTTTATTAAAATGTATTCATTGAATTGGTATTTCACTTTTCATTAAAACTTGCTCTTTCCTATATGGGGTCTTCTAAGCCTCGCTTGTCAGTCAAATTCATTAAAGCACAGTGAGGTTCATTGGCCTCCTTTCTTGGTTCATTGATAAACCGCCATCATATGCTTCCTTTCTACCCCAAATCATCCTATTTCAATCCATCCTATTTTTGAATCTTAAAAAGTAATTGACTCTAATATGTATCCTGTCAGAAACCCATACTGCCCTTTGGAACACATAGTCTATTGATCAGTTTCACCACCACTCTCAAAAATGTAAAAGAATTTACGTACTAAAAGTCCTTACTATCAATGTGGATTCTGAACTCCATTGAAGGTAGATCCAGAAAATAGTTTTATTAATTTTGCTACAAAACGGATATACTGTATTAACCTATTTGCACACCTTCTGAGCTAATAACTACTAGAACTTCTACGGCTTTCACAGTTGCAGCAAAAAACGAGGCAGTGTAGAGAATGCTCAGTAAGAGATAAACTACTTAATCTTTTTTGTGTTTTGGCATTCATTTCAAAGGAACATTGATCCAAGGTAAATGAATGGTGTTCTTTCCCCATAGTAAATAGATTTTGTTTAACTTGATAATTGATAGTGAAAAGTGGAATGTTAACAAGGATTGACCTCAAAGCCCAGGTTTCTCTAAAGTAAAAGTTTCTGTGGGAGCTTGTTTATTTCAATAATGAAGCAGAAAGCATTAGTGTTTATTAACACTGGTTGTCTCTCTGACAAGACTGTTTTTAATGAGATGAGGTATGATTCTGATTATAAGACCGGTTTCCCCAACTCACGCTAGAAAATTTACTCAACAAACATAATTTAAATGAACTGCTTTTTCCCTCCCTTAAGACAACTGTGTTTTACAACATTTTGAAGCACATAGTAAGTTTAATTATCAAGTAGGGCTTTATTTAAGAACATTTGCTTGCTTTTTAAATTAGATTTTTTAATTCAGATTTTAAATTTGTGCCCCTAAATTTTCACTGTAATTGTGATATATATATATATGTATATATATATATATATACACACACACATGATCAGCTAGAAGGCAGCACCTGTAGCTCAGTGGGTAGGGGACCAGCCTCATACACTGAAGCTGGTGGGTTTGAACCCAGCTCAGGCCCATTAAAACAACTGCAACAAAAAAATAGCTAGGCATTGTGACAGGCACCTGTAGTCCCAACTACTTGGGAGGCTGAGGCAAGAGAATCGCTTAATACCAAGAGTTTGAAGTTGCTGTGAGCTATGACACCACAGCACTCTACCCAGGGCGACAGCTTGAGACTGTCTCAAAAAAAATCAGAAGATGAAAAAATGATTTAAGCTGTTAGAAAATATTCTACCCTCTTAAAATACATTTTTCCAGTGTCAAATTTGATTTAAAAAAAAAAAAAACCTCAAATCTAGTGCCACATTGGATTTCAAGTTATCTTTGGGATAAATTTGGTTAGACCTGTGCACTTGAGCAGTCAGAAAGGTCAGGTATGTAATTCTGCAAACAAAAATTTATCTCACAAAAATGTCTGAAGATGAGCATTAAATTTATCATGACTGGTAAATTTCATAGTCCTGATACAAACCATAGTTTTTTTTTTTTTGACAAAAAAAAAAGTCTCACAAAGTCTCACTTTGTCACCCTGGGTAGAGTGCCATGGTGTCACAGCTCACAACAATCTCCAGCTCCTGGGCCTAGGTGATTCTTCTGCCTCAGCCTCCCCAGCAGCTGGGACCACAGGTGCCTGCCACAGTGCCCCGCCATTTTTTGTTGCAGTTTAGGAGGGGCTGGGTTTGAAACCACCACTCTCGGTACATGGGGCCAGCACCCTACCCACTGAGCCACAGGCGCTGCCCTTTTGTGTGTGTGCGTGCAGTTTTCAGCAGGGGCTGGGTTTGAACCCACCACCTCCGGTATATGGGGCCAGTGCCCTACTACTTTGAGCCACAGGTGCCGCCCAAAACCATAGTTATTATTGACTAAAATTAGGTTTTTGCTTACTCTGGAGACAGTCCTATGACAATCAACTACCAACTATTGCCTAATTTCAATCTCCTTCCACATGGTCAAGGAAAGAGTTGTGTAAGCTCTACTTTGGGGTCATATCAATCTCTGATCCTTGCCCCACATGACAGGACAAGAGAACTATAAAAACTGAGCCTGTCCTCAGATTGGTGGGGGAGGGGAGGGCAGTGCCAGCCAATCAGAAGTATAGTCAGTGCCTGTGAAACAATGACCTTCTGATGAGGGTGTGGCCTGGAAAACGGCTTTTAGACAAAACTGTCATTTTATGGGTCAGCTATAAACATAGCACTTCTGCTAGCTTCAGAATAATGTCACTCTGGCCCCTTTCCTGTTTTCTGCACTCCTGAAAGATCTAATCCCTACTCAAGGCCTCAGCCTTGGAAGAAGAGAAGGTATGTGGAAGTAGGAGTCTCAGTAGAAGGAATGGTTGCACAGTTAAAGATGAGGGTGACCATCTGGGAAGAAGACAGCTATTGAAGCTTAAAGGAAAGTAAGAAAACCTTGGGCAAGGAGTCAAAATTCAAGTTTGTATATATTTCTCTGTCAGTCTTTTAGGTAAGGTTAGAACCTTGCAAACTTAAATGTTACCTCATCTTCTTTATCCTGGATGCTCATCTTTCTAGGCTTACCTTCTTTACTTGACTCTCTTCTACAGTTTCTCAGATGATATCCTCCTTTTAATCCGTCATCAGATAGCAAGTGCTTGCCATGTGAAGGGGCACTAGGAAGATGAAAGATATATAGAACATGGTTTCTCAACAGGGAGTTTACAATCCAGAGGAAGACAAAATATAAACAGTTTGAAAAATAATCAAGGATATTTATATGGAAAATAAGCCACATGAATTCATAGACACTAAGTGCCATGATAGCTCAGAAGAAAAAGTTTCACGACTAGAGAGGTCAGGCAAACTTTTGGGACAGATAACACTATCCCTTTAAGTTCAGAGTAGAGTATCTTCTTCTTTGGACTATCATGAAACCTGACTTTACATATTGATGAAAAAACTATAAGCTGAAATCTATTAGAAAATTCTAGAGGAGATATTTAGAGAAACAATAATGGATATAATGGATCTATACTTCCTCTTCAATGTTCATTTTTTGAGTGCAGCTGAGTTTAAACAGTGAAACTACTCATTTCTTCCCTTATTCAGGAAGCTTTCTGGGTTTACCTTTAGGGCCTCAATCCTGTTTGCTTTTTCACTCAGGTATCTTCATTCCTAGAGGAGTTCATGCAGCCTCAGTGACCACTCTGTTCCAACTCTTTGACTGTGATAGAATTGGCCAAACAATTGATGAGGATGCAGTCAACATGCATTGACAATGCTCTAAAATTAGATACATCTTTTTTCTCTAGGCCATAAACATCCCCCAAATGTCATAAAGCATGTAAGAATGGGATATAGCATAGTACAGTAGGAAGAATATGGACTATCAAATCTCAGAGACCTGGTTTTTCTAGCTGCGTTACCTGGGACTAGATAATGTATCTGAGCTTTAGTTTTTATCTATAAATAGGGGTCAGTCCTCTTTCATAGTTCTGTTTTGAGGATTAAATGAGGCAACCTATGTAAAATGCTTCACATAAAAAAGTCCTAATAAATTATAATATAGTATGTGCCCACATTATAATTAGATAAACATCACTAATCATTTTTACGTACTGAATAACTTAAAGCAGAAGACTATGTCTTCCAAAAGAGAAATTTCTGTTGTCTTAATGGCTGTTCATTTTAGATACCTCTGGTTTTTAAGTCCTTGAACAAATAGTTTTCTTTTCCCTTTAGCTTCATTTCTATATATGTTATCTTAATCTCAAAATGCATCTACTTTCCTTGCTTAGTAAAAATAAACTTAGAAAAATCTGTTCAAGTCTTCAAATAATCTGTCTTAAAATGATAGAATCTTAGTAATCATCTAATTCATCTTCCGACTAAACATAGCAGAACATCCATAATTGACCACCTTCCTACACTGACCGCCTCCTTAACTTGACCTAATTTTCATAGACTAGACATGCACCCCATGTCCTCAATGGAAGACTGACCTCCATATATTGACTACTGTAAAGTTGTATCTTGACCACTTGGACTGTGACACAGAATAGTAATTTATCCTCTATAACTTGACCACTTATACAGTTATGTATACATTCTACAGTCCCTTGGGTGGTCAACTTACAGAGGTTCTACTATATTTTTATTTGCTTAATCTGGCAATCTTACAAGTTGTATAGCAGAGATCAAAGCTGGGATAGTGAGCTGGGGGTAGGAGAGAGAAGAACAGAGGTAGAAAGGGTACGCTTTGCCCCTTAGTTGTATTATTTTTTCTTTAGTATAAGTTCTTTTTTCATGTTTTATTATTACCACATGTTGGATTAGGCCTAACATCCTATTGTTTATCATGTGTTGTGGAAAATTTTTTCAACATGAATGACTGGTCTGAATTGTAAGTACATCCTACAATTACTGAAAAATTTTAGTTAGTCGAGACATGATGACTAAAAGGAAAGAACTCAAAGAGATGCCATTGGAGGAAAAAGTTGATCTGTGTTTTCCGGAAAGCAGCAACCAAAGAAAGATGGCAGAACAGTCTGCCATCTCACAGTTAACAACATTCAAAAATGTAAACGTGAGCCCTTGGAGAGATATAGTAAGGAAAGCGGACACCTACAGCAGAAAAGGAGGAAAATTTCTCTCAGTGATGTCAGGGAAGCCACATTAAGCTGGTTCAAACAAATGAGGGCAGTTAACGACAGACTCTCCAGGTCGATGATCTAAGAAGTTGCTAAAAAATTCACACAGGGAAAAAATAATAATAAATTCGCCCAGGAATTTCGAGTGGCAGATTTGTAAGCATCAAATAGTTGCTGGAGAAATTTAAACTGCAGCATGATATCTCCCAGAAAGTCTTGTGTGGTGAATCCAGTGAGGTTCCAGTAGAAGGTCCTAGACTTCACCAGAGGCTTCAAAGATGATGACATCTTCGGGGCTGACGAGCTGGACTCATTTTCAAGGCAATGCCTGACAGGAGCCTCACCATGAAGGGTGACAAATGTTAAGAGCAGAAAACTTTCCAAAAACTATTTCACAGATCTGCTTTGCACTAGCTCAACCAGAGAGAAACTGAAGCCCTTCGTAATTGGTAATTCGGCAGAGCCACATGCATTCAAGAACCTGAAGTCCAAAGACCTCCCCATCACTCAGAGATCAAACAAATGTGCATGGATGACTGTTGCCATATTTGAGGAGTGGGTAAGAGGGTGTCGACTGAGAAATGAAGAAGAAACATGATAGGCAACTGTCCTGACCACCCGCAAGTAAATCATCTCACAAACGTGACACTGACATTTCAGCTCCTGCAGTGGGTCATTACTAAAACACAAACGTGTGGTCTGTCTGTGGAAGCAGCTTCACCTGCTGACATCAGTTAAGGCTCTGGATCCTGTCCTGTCCTCCGGGTCGGTTCTACTCAGAATACAGTTCAGCCAGAAACAAAGAAGTGTTTCAAGGAAGTTGGATGTGTCACAACCCAAGAGCACCATGTTTTGGCCCCATCAGACAGTCTCTCTCCCATGGCAGAAGTTGAAGGAGTAGATTTTGAAGGCTTTGTTGCAATGGATGATGGGGTGGCAACATACAACGAACCTGACCCAGAGGAAATTTTCCAAGTGATAGTGACCAAAGCACAACCTAGCGTAAAAGTGCATAAGTAGCTAATGAAGTGGGAGAAACAAGCAAGGATGACACAGAAATTGCAGACTCCAAAAGAAGAGGATGTCAGGCGTCTATATACAGTTGTCACTTGCTGTGGAAAAACGCCCAAGTTTGCTGAGTGGTGTAACCAGTGTTTAGAGTGCTTTCTCCACTCTTGTTTGCAAAAAGAGACCAGATTGACTCTTTTTTTCCAGAAAGAATGACAAACCAAGAGAAAACAATAAATGTATTGATTTTGTATGATACTGTATGAATGATTTTACTGTGTTTTGATTATGCGTGATTTCCTATGCTGATGTCTAATAAAGCTGCACAATAAAGTCAAGTACATATATGTGTCTATATGGCAGGCCCAGTTCCTCATGTTGACCACCTCTGTATGTTGACGGGTTTGTTACAGTCCCTTGGGTGGTCAACTTACAGAGTTCTACTATATTTTTATTTGCTTAATCTGGCAATCTTACAAGTTGTATAGCAGAAATCGAAGCTGAGATAGTGAGCTGGGGGGTAGGAGAGAGAAGAACAGAGCTCCGTCCTGTTGAGCTCCGCTGAGTCCTATCTCAGTTCTGTGGCTGCTCAGCATATCTGTGGAAGCCTCTTAAGAGCATTCATGCCTACAAAAGCATACTGCTTAAGGTCATTTATTCTTTGATAGCTAGCTCCCTCCACTGAAGAAAATTACTCCAACTTTCCTTTCCCTCTGTATTCCTCCTATGAACTTTATTCCTGCTTAGCCAAACCAAATCCCTACTTTAGAAAATAGGGGCATTCTTTTGTTGACTGTAGGGGCCCACATTAGACTTTGCATGGGGACCTGTGTCTCCTACTTACCCCACTACTTTCATACTTTTGTCTAAATACTTGAACGCAACTACCATTTTTAACCCAAATGTCATTATTTCCTCCTGATATTTCCAATCTCTTTCACCATTCCTCACTGTACCAGAGTCAATGAGCTTCAAATAACTAAATCCCATCCTCTGGATCAGATTTGAACACTGCTTAAGTACCTTAAAACTGCATTACCTATGGGATTATCCAAGCGTTGTAAAAAAACAAAATTGCATTGCATCAAAATGGCCAACTGACATATGAAAAGGTGCTCTATCTCATCAGTAGCAACACGGAAACACAAAACTGCAGGTACCACCACTTACCTACCAAGATGACTAAAACTTGAAAAGACTGCCTGTACTAAGTGTTGAATGGGGAAAACAATAACTGAACTCCCGTACCTTGCTTGTGTGAGTGTGAATTGCTACTGCCACTTTGGAAGCTGTTTGGCGAGATCTACTGAAGTTTAATATATGTACATCCTATGACGCGTTAATCCCACCCCAAAGAAGTGCATGTATGTGTTTCAGAGAACACGTGTACACAAATGTTCTTGGCAGTATTATTCCTAATAGTCTAGAGGTGGAAACAAACCATGGGTCAATAACATTATAAAATGGATAAATACGTAGTGGTGTAATCAGGTGATGAAATACTATACAGCATTAAATATGAACAATTATTGATACATGCACAACACGGATGAATATCACGGAGAGAAGATACAGCATGATTCCACCTACATAAAGTTTAAAATCTGTTAAAGGTGATCGCCAGTGTTAAAAATCAAGAGAGAGGGCTTGGCACCTGTGGCTCAAGTGGCTAAGGCGCCAGCCACATACACCTGAGCTGGCAGGTTCAAATCCAGCCCTGGCCCACCAAACAACGATGGCTGCAACCAAAAAATAGCCAGGCATTGTGGCAGGCGGCTGTAGTCCCAGCTCCTTGGGTGGTGGAGGCAGGTGAATCGCTTTAGCCCAGGATTTGGAGGTTGCTGTGAGCTGTGTTGCCACAGCCCTCTACCTAGGGTGACACCTTGAGGCTCTGACTCAAAAAAAAAAAAAAAAAAAATCAAGAGAGGGGCTACCTCTGGAGAGAAGGGAGAGTGAGTGGGAGATGGCATGAGGCCTTCTGGACTGCCGGCAATGGTTTTTTTGTTTGTTTGTTTTTTGAGACAGAGTCTCACTATGTCGCTCTGAGTAGAGTGTGATGATATCACAGCTCACAGCAACCTCAACCTCTTGGGCTTAAGCAATTCTCTTGCCTCAGCCTCCCAAGTAGCTGGGACTACAGGCATGGTTTTTTTCTTGATATGAATGGGCATTATATGGATTTGTTCAATGAGTAATTCAAGCTGTGTATATACTTGCAATTTGTGCATTTTTCTGCATGCGTATATGTTTCAGTAAAGTGTTTTAAAAGAGCCTTAATTTGTAATAATTTTAGTTTTTCACATCATGTGCTGATGCATTTGATTTTATTTAAAACTCTAAAAAAGAGCACTTTGCATTTATTTTTCTGAAATGTCATTGTTTTTGTCAGTGGATTAAGATATTTTAAGATCCTAGTTCTATCATCCCTTAACTTTTCCTCCAATTATAATTTGTTAACTTTATTTTCTTCCTGCTTTATTAAGGTAAAATTGACAAAAATGACACATACTTATGGTATACAATGTGACATTTTAATATACGTATAACTTGTGAAGTGAGATTAAATCAAGCCAATTAACATACCCGTCATCCTACATACTTATCTTTTTTGTGGTAGACATCGAAGATCTCCTCCGTTAGCAGTTTTCAAGTGTACAACGCATTAACTGTTGTCATCATTCTGTGGGTTTGCTCTCCAGACCTTCCTCGACCTGTCTGACTGAAACTTTAACCAGCATCTTCCCATTCACCTCCCACCACACTCCGGTCCTGCCAACCGTCATTCTACTCTTTGCTTCTACAAATTTGACTATTTCAGATTCCACATATAAGTGAGATCGCGCACTGTCTGTTCACTTATCATAATGTCTTCCAGGTTCATTCATGTTGTTAAAAATTACAGGAGTTCCTTCTCTTTTAAGGCTGAATAGCATCCTGTTATATATAAAGATACAATTTCCTTTACTATGGTCTGTGGATGGACACTTAGGTTGATTTCATATTGTGGCTATTGTAAATAGTGCTACAGTGAACTTGGGAATGCAGATATCTCTTCAACATACTAATCTCATTTCCTTTTAAGTACGCCCACTAGTGGGATAATAGGAAATGGTAGTCTTATTTTTATTTATTTATTTATTTGTTCATTTATTTATTTAATTTGAGACAGAATCTCTCATTTTTTAACCAGGGTTGAGTGTCATGGTGTCATAGCTCGCAGCAACCTCAAACTCTTGGGTTCAAGCGATCCTCTTGCCTCACCTCCTGAGTAGCTGAGACTATAGGCACCTGCCAAAATGCGCAGCTATTTTTAGGGGTAGAGTCTCACTCTTGCTCAGGTTGGTCTTGAACTCCTGAGCTCAAGCAAGCTACGTGCCTCAGCTTCCCAGAGTGCTAGGATTACAGGCATGAGCAACCATGCCCAGCAGTAAACCTGTTTTTAATTTTTTGTGGACATTCTATATTATTTTCCATAAGGACTATACTTCCAATTATATCTTTATCAAAATTCTGTAGCATTCCCATGAAGGCGTCCCTCTGAGTTGACATTGTAACACAATTGATATCATTTGGATGTGATTGTTAACCACCTAACTATAGTTTTATCATTTCTATAATTTTATATTTTACCCCAAAGGGTATGAGAACTTTGATCAAATGCCTTGTTAAAGATATACATTTTCTATAGCATTCTCTTGATTTACAGATTTAATAACACTCTTTAAGAAAGGAGAGAGGTTAGCTTGCTCTTGACTATGAATTCATTTGACTCCTTTTAATCACCTGTTGCTGATGATCTAAATAATCACTGAGGATGGTCACAAACATTCCAACTCTCTCTCCTGTTGCACGTATGGTAGGATTGCACTTGCCTTCCGACTTGAAGTTAAATAGGTTTGTAACTTGCTTTGGTGAATGTTATGAGTAGAAATGAAATATGCCACTTCTGGGAAGAACATGAGTATTTCTGACTGCATCTTCTTTCCCACTCCCTTGGCAACAGAACCCAACATGGGTTGCAAAGCAAAGGCAACAACAGAGCAGAGCCCCAGCCGGCCCAGTCCAGATATGTCGTATGAACAATAGCCTTTATTATTTCAGGCCACTGGGATTTGGGGCTACTTGTTAATGAAGGATAACCTAGATTATCTTGACGGATACATCATATTTATCAGCCTGGGTTTTCTAGAATTGACACGTAGATTCATCTTTTGAAATCTGAAAGAGATCGTTCTCCATTATTTTTTGAAATTATCGATATTATCTCTGTCAGTCACTTAAGTATTTGCAGATATAAATTGTCTAGGACTGGCTACTTGAATTTATTTAAAATGACTGAGTGAGTCTTTTATCACCACTCTCTTATCTTAAATTTCAATCTTTTCAAAAACAAATTTTAATTCTTTCCTAGCAATATTTTTATGCTTTTCAATTCTCCATGGTAGAGAAGGCAGAACCAAAAGAAGAATTGTATAGTTTACCATATTTAAACTTTGTCCTTATTTTTCTTATTTTCCTTGCTTTCACTAAAGCTTAAAAAGCCCTCTAGTGTTTTTTTTTTTTTAACCCTAAGTCTCAGGTCATTCTGAGTATTCAGTTTTCTTACACACTTCTTAAAAGTTCATGTAGCACTGATCAGATTCACCATCTAAAGTTATTCATCACTTTACTTTCTTCTATTGACTATTTCTGGTACATGCTGTGGTCTTTGTTGAGTTTTGAATGCTACCCTGTTTTTTTAACCTTAGTTATATGTTTATCTTTTGTGCACTTCTTAACATTTGAGTTTACCAGAGCTTTTCCTTTTAAAGAGTCTCCAATATCTAATATTTGATACTCACTTTTAGACATTTCTATACATTTTAAAGTTTGTTAAATGTATTAATGTTTTCCTTGACTTTTTTTTGTTAATGTTGTTCTTACGTTTAAAGAACATATGTGATGTTTCACTTTTTTCTTCTAACATACTTATGTATCCCAATATGATTAGTGTTTGGTTGACATTACTAACCAGTTCCTCCCTACTAGTCAAAATTAAACCAAAAATAACAGTTCCTTTAAAAAAACAAAAACAAAAACAAAAAACTCTTATTTTCCAGAATCTTGGATTACACTGAAAAAGTCAGGGATGCTGTTACTGTTCAGGCTGGTAGTGTGTGATTTTTACAAAATCTAAGCATGAGCATTTATTTATTCTGCCCCAGCAGCTAAAGCAAGGCCTTAGGAAATTCCTGGTGTTCTTTCAGCTAACTTGGCAGCAAATTGAAATTTCAACATTTCCTTTGACTTACAGCTGAAGGCCTTCCACCTTTGCAGCTGTCATACATACATACGCACCCTTTTGAACTCTCTCCCTCTCTCTAACATTATACCTTTGTGGACTTAATTTCTTGCCTATATGTAATACTCTAATATTCACATTCCTATAAATATTCACATGCACAAACTTACATCTATACTTGTTTTTTTTTTTCTTTTGAGATAGTCTTGCTCTGTCAGCTGGGCTGGACTGCAATGGCATCATCATAGCTCTGTGCAACCTCAAACTCCTCAGCTCAAGTGATCCTCCTGCCTTAGCTTCTGGATACCCTTGTTTTCTTTTCAAATTTTCAAAAAAGTAGGGAGAAAAGATGAGAACCCCAAAGAGCGGGCTGGGGACATGAAGACAGAAGAAAAAGGAGATTGGCCTAAGTGAGCAGTGCCAGTAGCCCCCAACCACCAGTGAGGGCCTGGCTGACCCTTTCCAGGACATGGGGAGGCCCACTCAGCTCCCCTCTTTTATTCCAGCCTCTTTATGACAGTGCTCATTCAGGCAATAGCTTTTAGAGTCGGAGGGCTTTTCCTCTGTATAGAAAATTGGCCCTTGTGGAGTGTGATTCCACAACTCTGGCATCGCCCTTCAGCCACTTGAATAAGCAGTCCATAGATTAGAACAATAATTTTCAACCGGTGTGCCGAGAGAGGATCTGAGGTGCACTGTGAAAATATTTAAAGATTGTTAATTAAATTATTTTCAAAAGACATGCAAAGCATCCTAAGTATGTTCTATTTTTCACTCTTTTTGTGATCAACATAATTTAAGTGTGCCGTGGAAGTTTAACTGTAGGTTCAAGTGTGCCAGGAGATAAAAAAGGTTGAAAAACACTGGATTAAAGCAAAGCAACTGTAGACAAAGAAATAGGAAAATGAAAGAATGTTAGTGGCTCACACCTGTAATCCTAGCACTCTGGGAGGCCAAGGCGGATGGATTGCCTGAGCTCACAGGGTTGAGACCAGCCTGAGCAAGAGCAAGACTCCGTCTCTAAAAACAGCCAGGCATTGTGGCCAGTGCCTGTAGTTCCAGCTACTTGGGAGGCTGAGGCAAGAGAATCGCCTAGGCCCAGGAGTTAGAGGTTGCTGTGAGCTATGATACCATAGCACTCTACTGAGGGCAACAAAGTAAGACTCTGTCTCAAAAAAAAAGAAAAGAAAAGAAAGAAAAAGAAAATGAATTGAATAAACAAGTCAGATTTCCTGTCTTCCCAACTTTTCTTTCTAGAAGACCTATTTGCGGACTGCTTCCTGACACCATAAAATCCTAAACATTAGCCTTGAACATGAACACGAACACTCCAAAAGAAGCATTACAGGACCGGGCCATCGTCAGAATAGCAGCTCATTTACCAGACCTCATTGTCTATGGAAATATCTCCCCAGAGCGTCCCTCTGTGGATTATTTTGATGGAGTCCTGATGTTTGTTGATATTTCAGGCAAGTGCAAAGGAATGTTTGTTTAACAAGGCTGAGAAACAGGCTCTTGTCAGAATGCACATGCAGAGCTCAGCCTGATGACAGAGTGGGGAGGCTGTTCTCCAGCCCCTGGGCAGTTACAACAGATGGTCAGGGAGTAACCTGCCCGGGCTCTCTCTCATCATCCCTCACCCCACTCTCACAGTCATGGGCATATCTTTAATATGCCCAAGTCCCAGGCCTGGAACTTTAGGTTCCAGTGCCCCTGCTCCAACTTCACTGATTCATCCTCCCAAATCCCAAGCCCTACACACTTCCCCATCAAAACTAACCTCGATTATTACAGAGAAAATCCTCTTTTTTTTTGCAATTTTTTGGCCGGGGCTGGGTTTGAACCCGCTACCTCTGGTATATGGGGCCGGTACCCTATCCCTTTGAGCCACAGGCACTGCCCAGAAAAATCCTCTTTTTAAAATAAAGTCTTTAAGAAAAAAAAAACCTGGAGAAATGACCTCCCTAGATGATGTTTACATCTTAATAGTAAACTTGCCACCTCTTCAAAAGTATTTGAAATGTGTATGTGTTCATTACCATGGAATGGAAGTTCTGTTCCCAGGTAAAGGAATTGCAGTGGTGCCTGTACAAGTTGAGAATTTGGAAGAAAGTGTATCTTACCTAGAGCCTTTCTCTAACTTCTAAGATAATAAACACAGGGGAGGCTGTGTGTCTGACACCTGATTAGCCAACAAAGATCATTAAGAAGAAACTCTGCCAGTTCCTGGAAGCTGAGACCCACTACTTTCCAGCATAGCCCTCTTCTGGGCTTTGTTTGGTTCCCTCGAGCAGCTGGAAAAACCATGTACACATTTATTACAGGTTTTACTGCAATGACAGAGAAGTTCAGCACAGCCATGTACATGGACAGAGGGGCTGAGCAGTTGGTGGAGATTCTCAACTACTATATCAGTGCCATTGTGGAGAGTAAGTGTCCCCATAGGGTTCTGGTTCAAGGATATTTCAATTCATTGCTTTTTTTTTTGCTTAGCACTCTTCATTTTCCCCATGCAGTGCGTATGAAAATAGGTTTTTTTGAAATATGACACAGTACACTTGAAGGAATAGAATGAGACCTCACTAATAAGAGACTCTGAGAGAAAGAGGTTTTAGGTTAAAGGACTGAATTACAAACTGCTTTTAAAAGAACTATAGCGGTAATACTTTTATTATATTCAACATAGTCAAATGTTTTAGGAAGCTAGCTTCAGTATAACCCAAACATGGTTATTCAAAGGTAGTATACTATAAATAAATAAGAGTGATTTATAACTAATTTATCAGTGACCTGATGATAGATAGGGAAGCACTTACCGATGACCAAAGCTTACCCCCCTTCTCAGCCTCTGCCTGCCACCCTGTTTGAATTGTTAATTTGAATTATTATTCATGAAGAACAGATTTTACTCTGTTATGGTGAACTACAGGCCTTCATGTTTTAGTAGACTCCAAGCTCCCTCCTAATATCTTGTACTCCCTAGACAAAATTGAATGCTCCGTAAAAGCACAAATCGTGTCTAATTCCTTTTTGCATCTCACTTGGCACAATGGGTGCTCAAGAAATCTGTGATGACACACAACTAAGAGAAAACAATGTCCATTTATACTATAAAGCCTAAATAAACAAAACCCAAGTTGGTAATAAACAAATCTCAAGTTGACCATAGTTGTGGTTTCTCCATTTCCTATCTCCCATTTCTTGTGTAATCCTATCTCTCATCCACCCAGCATGACAGCCGCCAGCCAACTATAATGTGTGTTGATCAATAAGTCAATAAAAAACATTCCATTATTGTGAAAGGAAGACAGTTGTCCGCAGGCCTCCTCAGAAACCTCATCTTCCTCTGTCCTGTTTTTCCCCAGTCACAGAAAAGGAAGAAAAACACATAATTGGGTCCAGCATACTCATGTCACAATTGAAAAAACAGACCCAAATGGGTTAAGTGATTTGTCTAAGATGACATCTTTGTTATAATAAGCCTATTTTCTGAATTGCTATTTTCTTGATCCAGTTGCTACTCTACTAATGAAGAATTAATTCTTTTTACTAGCTTTAAGGAATCAGGGTTTGATTTAATTTATTTTTTTTTCCTCAGAAGTGTTGATTTATGGAGGAGACATCCTAAAATTTGCAGGTATGGAGGCTAACTGAGATGGGAGGGGTAAGGCAAGGGTGTTGAGTCGCCTGCCGCTTCGAGGAGGCATCTCAGAGAAAGCAGGGTCTGAGAGATGGGCTGAGGGACGTTTGCTGAGTTTCAGGACAGATCATATACAAAATAAACTGGCCCAGCTGGATGTGGTGGCTCACTCCTGTAATCCTAGCACTTTGAGAGACCAAAGGCAGGAGGCCAGGAGTTCAAGCCCACCCTGAGCAACATATCAAAACTCAGTTTCTACAAAAAAAAGAGGGGAGGGAATTAGCTGGGCATGGCGGCATATACCGGTAGTCCCAGCTCTTCAGGAGATGGAGACAGGAGGATCGCTGCAGCCTGGGAGTTTGAGGTTGCAGACAGCTATGATGACACCATTGCACTCTAGCCCAGCTGACAGAGCAAGATTCTGGCTCAAAACAACAACGACAACAAGAAAAAAACAGAACTGATACTCAGGGAAGGTCAAAGGCCCACAGTATGTCTCTCTCTTAAAGGTGATGCATTGCTAGCCTTGTGGAAGGTGGAGCGAAGGCAGCTGAAAAACATTATTACAGTGGTAATTAAATGTAGCCTGGAGATACATGGATTATTTGAGACCCAGGAGTCCGAAGAAGGCCTAGATGTCCGAGTCAAGATAGGTAAGCATTTGAGGAAGGATAAAGGCTACAGTGTTTTGGATATGGGTCTTGATTCCTGGGGCATCTCTCTCCCAATGGAGGAACATGGTGGTTCAGCCCCATCACGCCTTGAACTTTGGAATCAGGCTGACCAGAATGTGAATTTCTGCTCCTTCACTTACCTGTAAAAGAGAATTTGGGCTAATCATAATATCTACCAAATACCCTGTTATTAAAAAGTCACTTAGTATAGTAATTGGTGTCTAGAACCAACAAACAAAACAGTCTTTATTACTACTGTTGCTGTTATTATTCTATCTTGCTGCTTGCCAAGGTTGTGCAGTATAGAGAGCAGCTTTGTCATTACATAGATTCACAGATTCAGTAAAGACATGAGATGGGTCACTCCGCCATTTCACAAGAATGACGTGCAAGGAAGGCTTACCAGATCAGTCTATGACACAGCTCCAGCCTTATATTGGGCTCCTTCTGGGCACACTCATAATTTCCACATGGCACCCCAGACATTACACACATTAGGCCATTTTGCTTCACCACAGTCCTGACACACAGGTGTCATTATTTACACTTCACAGAGGAGGAATGATGAGAAGCAACATTTAGAGTTATGGTTGCTGCTGGTGGTGGCAGTTTCTGCGTAGGTAAACTTTGTAAAACTTAGAATTCTCCGACTGAGAACTCTTCCTCAGTGTCAGAGTTGATGGGATTATCAAGAGTTATGCAATTAACAGTTTTTCAACCTTCTGTAATATATCCTCCCTTTTGGAGTTATTTACAAATAAGTTAAAATATTTTGTTGAAAAAAATCAAAGTCATGGGTGGTGCCTGTGGCTCAAAGGAGTAGGGTGCCGGCCCCATGCCGGAGGTGGTGGGTTCAAACCCAGCCCTGGCAAAAAAAAAAAAAAAAACTGCAAAAAAAAAAAAAATCAAAGTCATTGTAATCCTGGGCACTTTTTCCAAGTTAACCCTTAGGGAGTGTGATGTAGTGTCCTGCCTGTGGATGATGGGATGCCAGCTTCCTTGTGTGTG
>CAUYRH010154784.1:0-22714 GCA_963574655.1 Perodicticus potto
CTCCGCCTCACAGGTAGCTGGGACTACAGGTGCCCACCACAATGCCTGGCCATTTTTTGGTTGCAGCCGTCATTGTTGTTTGGTGGGACCAGGCTGGATTCGAACCTGCCAGCTCAGGTGTACGTGGCTGGCGCCTTAGCCCGTTGAGCCACAGGCGCCGAGCCTCTACTTAAGTGTTGCTATTTGTAAAATGGTGGTAATAACAGGACTTACCTTATAGGATTAATATGGTGATCAAATGTGATTATGTATATACTGTGACTTCTCAGTTACATGGCCTACCACGTGGTAGAGAGTTAACAAAAAGTTATTATTATTATTATTTTTTTTGAGACAGAGCCTCAAGCTGTCACCCTGGATAGAGCGCTGTGGAATCACAGCTCACAGCAACCTCCAACTCCTGGGCTCAAGTGAGTCTCTTGCCTCCGCCTCCCAGGTAGCTGGGACTACAGGCGCCCACCAGAACGCCCAGCCATTTTTTGGTTGCAGCCGTCATTGTTGTTTGGCAGGACCAGGCTGGATTCGAACCCGTCAGCTCAAGTTTACGTGGCTGGCGCCTTAGCCCATTGAGCCACAGGCACCGAGCCAACAAAAAGTTATTTTAATGAATGGATCAGGTTGGCAACCCCTAGACTGACTGATCAAATTTCTTTTATCACAAATAAAGGGAAAGCTAGACACCATAAACTTCCTGATTTAATGTACTAGGAAATTCACAACATAAGACGTATTCTCAACCAAAAAATCTGAATCAAATTAAGCATCTAGAGTGGTGTTTTTCAACCTTTTTTTATCCCAGGCATACTTGAACCTGTAGCTGAACTTCTGCAGCATACATATACACTGAGGAAAAAAAGCGTAAAAAAAAAATGAATATACTTACTGTGCTTTGAACTTCTTTCGAAAATAATTTAGTTAATGATCTTTAAAAATTTTCACAGCACATCTAAAATCCTCTCACAGCACACCGGTGTGCTCCAGCACCCTTGCTGAAAATCATTGATTCTAGAATAGATCCAGCTTCCAATGTGCAGGAAATAAGGGAAACAAAGAACATGTTACATGATTCCACAGGGTTCCAATCAACAAAACCTAGCATGTGGAAAAGTCTACAGTTAATGACTCAGTTTTTAAAAAAGAAAATTACGTTGCAAACCAGGCATGCTCATCAGTGCCTGTAATCCCAGCTACTCGGGAGGCTGAGGCAAGAGGATCCCTCGAGCCAAGGAGTTTGAGGTTGCTATGAGCTATAACACTAGCTCTCAAAAAATAAAGAAAGAAAGAAGATGTAGCCTTGGGTGGCGCCTGTGGTTCATTGAGTAGGGTGCTGGCCCCATATACCGAAGGTGACGGGTTCAAACCTGGCCTCAGCCGAACTGCAAAACAGAAAAATAGCCAGGCGTTGAGGCGGAAGCTTGTAGTCCCAGCTACTCGGGAGGCTGAGGCAAGAGAATTGCCTAAACCCAGGAGTTGGAGGTTGCTGTGAGCTGTGTGACGCCAAGGCACTCTACCCAGGGTGATAAAGTGAGACTCTGTCTCTACCAAAAAAAAGAAGATACGGCCTTAATTGTGTATGCATTTAATAAGAGAGCTTCAATAAACACAAGGACAAATCTGACAGAACAGAAAAAGTTCTGAAACTTATATTCATGGTTGGAAATTGACACTAGTCTCTCAGGAATTGATAGTAGTAGACAGAAAATCAGAAGGATATAGAAGATTTGGGGAACACTGTCGAACATTTTCACATAACTAAAATGTGTAGAAATTTCACCTAATGACTGCCAAATACACATTTTATTAATGTGTATACGGGCATTTCGGTAAGACAGATCTTAATACATTTAGAAGGATTGAAATAATTTATATTATGGATATATTCTGTATCAAGTGTACAGCCAGGACACTTGGAGTCGTGCCTGGTTAGGTTTGTGATGATCCACTGTCATTCCCCAAGATACGTCATGTCTTCTGCACAGGTTAAATATGTGAGTTGAAGGGGGACAGGTGCATCATTCCTGTTCTTGATGGTGGCACTAATCTCTGCAATCTCTCTGGCGACCTGAGTTTCCTTTTTGCTGTTTTAGTAGCTAGAGCAATGACTCTCAACCTGTGGGTCGCGCTACAGGAACTGTATTAAAGGGCCGTGGCATTAGGAAGGTTGAGAATCACTGAGCTAGAGGCAGTTTTAGTGTCTTCAAATTGGCCTTCACTCCGTGTTTCAGGGAGTCAGCGTAGAAGCGCTGCCAGTTTCTAGTCTGTATATATATTTGAATCATGCATTCTGGAACTGGAGGGATAACACAGGACTCAGGGACCCCTCTGGGCCCATGTGAGATGAGCCTGAGCCACAACTCTCCATCATTTTATCCATCAGCTCCTGTTCTGATTGACAGATAAGGTGGCATTTTAGCTCCCTAGGAAGTAGCATTGTTTCAGACCCAGTGACCAGTAATTGTTGAACAGCCTCATCATTTTCCCTTCTTTTGGGCATAATTGATGAGCAACTCAATAAATATCCATAAGATTCTTTGGGAAGGTTAGGGAGAAGATTTACAGTATAAGTTCTGTATATCAAAATCCTTCCTTCCTCAAGTGGACCTTGCCTCCCAGTCACTCAAGGAGCTCTGGGTCTGTGAACTGGCTCCAATCTGGTGATTGGCCAGGAGGCTGAAAGTTCTTATTGTGGTGATTCAAGACAGACCTAGAGCTTTTCTCCTTACACAAATCAAGTAAGGCTGCCCAGCTCTAGAGCCTCATCAACTGACTAATGCCAAAGATCTCTGAGGACAGACGATTCTTATTATTGCATTAGTTCTGCTGCATAACCTAATGCTGTTCAACAAATTAGTGAGAATAAGATAAAGCAAGAGAAAAAAAATTGAGCAAAGAATAAGAACAGGTGGCCAGGCATGGTGGCTCACACCTGAGGCACAAGGATCCGTGAGCTCAGGAGTTCGAGAGCAGCCTGAGAAAGAGTGAGACCCCATCTCTACTAAAAATAGAAAAACTAGCTGAGTGTTGTGGAAGGTGCCTATAGTCCCAGCTACTTGGGAGGCTGAAGCAGTTTGAGGTTGTTGTTATGATACCATGGCACTCTACCCAGGGCAACAGAGTGAGACTAAGAAACAAACAAAAGAATATGACCAGGCAATTCACAGAGAAAGAAGATAGAATGGTTAATAAGCATTTGCTATGCCATTGAGAAACCGTTTTACACCCATTAGCTTAGCAAAAGCGTTTACATTTAACAATAATGAGTCTGGACGCATTCGTTTTGCACATGGATAGGGGACTGCACACCAAACACATTTTGCATAGGGATAAAACGAGCACGTTTTGCCCAAGGACCTGGGACACACGTATTGTACACAGACACATGGATCGCTGCTTGCACAGGACACGCGTTTGCACAAAGGCGCATGTTTTACACACGGATATGCACATACTTGCAGGGAACACATGCACACGACGTGTGTTTTGCACAGGACGCACGTTTTCGTCCTAGGCGCACACACTCCTTGGCCGGCCCCAGCGCAGACAAGCGCAGTGGCAGTGACAGCGCAGCCTGGAAGGGACCGCTCTGCAGCCGGCGCTGATGGCGTCCTGGGCACCGCGCCAGGCGGCGACGGGAACTACAACTCCCGGTGCTGCGCGCAAGGTGGCCCCGCCCGGGTCCCGGCGCAGGGCCGGGCGCAGGCAGTGGCTGGGCGGCGGGGCGGCGGAGTGGCGCAGCGGGGCAGCCAGCCTCATGGAGCCCCCGTTGGCGGACGGCCGCTTCCTGGGCGACTTGGGTAGGTGCGGGTGCCGCGGGGGAGCCGGGGGAGCCAGGCAGCCCTCACTGGCACTGGGGACCGCAGAGGCGCGTCTGATGCCCCTGCCCGGGAGACGGCGCTGCGCCCTGTCCTGGTGCGTCCTCAGGGGTCCAGTGGTCCAGCGGCTACTGCGGATCCTGGGGGTCTTAAGCACCTCACGTGGGCTGGCGGGTCCGGCATTTTGCCCTGGGCCAGCAATTTGCCGGGCTGCAGTCCGTGGGACGCCCAAGCGCGGGTCTTCAAAAGCTCAAACCCACCCGCGCGCCCTGGGGACATGCGGGGCTTGTGCAGGGCTGTTCATCAGTGGAGGGGCAGGGCTGGGGGTGTCGGCCGGAGCGCATTCGCTGGGGGGAGATCTGTGCCACTTCTCACCTACCCTTTAGGTCCGTGTCGCAGTGTCCCCAGCATCCTGCAGAGGCACCTGCTGTGACAGGGCGTCCGCTCCAGAATGAGGACGGCCCTCGGGATGCCGCGGGACACTGGAAAATGCAGTCTCAGTTCAACGTGCGATCTGCAGATTCGGTCAGCCCAAGAATAGAAAGGAGTGGAGGATAAAGGACTTTGGGGAAAATAGTCCTTTTTCCTGTGAAGTAATATGGCAGATGAAATGAATGGCCAAAGCACTTTGAAAGCCTGGAAAGAAGAACTAAGATATATTTATACTAACAAAAACGGTGGTGCAAAGCTGAAGAGAAAGTTGCAACCACAGTAAGGCAAAAAGACTTTAATTGATTTTACACAAACAAACAAACAAACAAAATAAACCCCCAAACAACCAAAACCAAACAACTTCCACCCCCAGCACCTTCAGCCTGATCAAAGGCACTTTATTAGCGTCTGTTTTTCACTTGGCATCCACCCCAGGCAAGCACTGTACTTTGGCCTTGACACTGAGATCCCTGTTTGTCCCTGTTTGATTTGCTTGCTTCAGTAAGTAATGAACAGCTAAGCACTGAAGCCTATTCAAATATGTATTTTAATGTTTTTGTCCATGTGGAGGGTTCACTGGCTTGGCATCATTTCCAACCATGTTTTCTGTATAGTTTGTCAAGGAATGTATCTATAGAAGAAAAGCTCATTGTAGACTAATGGGTGTATAACTTCTGGGGTTCATGGATAGTTTTTTCTTTTTTTTGAGACAAAGTCTCATTATGTCGCCCTCAGTCGAGTGCTGTGACATCACAACTCACAGCAACCTCAAACTCTTGGGCTTAAGTGATTCTCTTGCTTCAGCCTCCAAAGTAGCTGGCATTGTAGGCACCTGCCACAGTGCCCTGCTGTCTTTTTTAGAGATAAGTTCTCACTCTGGCTCAGGCTGGTCTCGAACTTGAGAGCTCAGGTGATCTACCCACCTTGGCCTCCCGGAGTGCTAGGATTATAGGCATGAGCCACCATGCTTGGCAAGTGAATTAGATGCTTGTTCTTTGTATCGCCTGCAGAATTCTTTCTTCTTGGAAATCAGCTGAAAGATAACTTCCCTTTACACCCCTAATTCTAATTATTTCTTTCTTTCTTTTTTTTTTTTAAGGACAGAGTCTCACTTTGTTGCCCTTGGTAGAGTGCGTGGCGTCACAGCTCACAGCAACCTCCAGCTCTTGGGCTTAGGTGATTCTCATGCCTCAGCCTCCTGAGTAGCTGGGACTACAGGCACCCACCACGACGCCCGGCTATTTTGTTGTTGTTGTTGTTGTTGTTGCAGTTTGGCTGGGGCCGGATTCAAACTTGCCACCCTTAGTATATGGGGCTGGGGCCCAAATCACTGAGCCACAGGTGCTGCCCACAATACACCCCTAATTCTTTTTTTTTTTGAGACAGAGCCTAAATCTGTCACCCTGGGTAGAGTGCTGTGGCATCACAGCTCACAGCAACTTCCAACTCCTGGGCTTAAGTGATTCTCTTGCCTCAGCCTCCCAAGTAGCTGGGACTACAGGTGTCCGCCATAACACCCAACTTTTTTTTTTTTTTTTTTTTTTGGTTGTAGCTGTTGTTGTTTGGCAGGCCCCAGATGGATATGAACCTGCCAACTCTGGTGTATGTGGCTGGCGTCCTAGCTGCTGAGGTATAGGCACCGAGCCATCATGGATAGTTTTGACATTGTCATTGGTTCATTTAATATATGTGTAATTTTCCAAAAATATGATCTGCTGATGTCTTTTATTCCCAACCTTATGAATCAGCTGAATACATCAGGTCCAAAACAATACTGCTACCCTGGCCGAAGTAGAGGCCAGGCTAGTTCTGACCCATTTTAACATTCTAACGCACATTCTACACATGTGGTATAGTCCAACACAAACATGTAGGTTTTCCATTTTTTTTTTTTTTGGACAAAGTCTCACTTTGTTGCCCTAGGCATCATAGCTCAAAGCAACCTCAAACTTCTGGGCTCAAGAGATGCTCTTGCTTCAGCCTCCTGGGTAGCTGGAACTATAGGCATGTGCCCCAGGCCCAGCTAGTTTTTCTGATTTTAGTGGAGATGGGGTCTCACTCTGTTCAGATTGGAAACAAACTCTTGAGCTCAAGCAATCTGCCCACCTTGGCTTCCCAGGGTGTTAGGAGGTTTTTCATTATTTAATGTAACATTGCACAGAGGTAATGATGACAGAGTTGTACAGTATGGTTGTTTCTCTAAGTACTAAGAGTTTAGGGTGAATCATACCTTAAAATGAATCCCATCTTTATAATTTAGCAAATATAGGACAGATCATTATTGACCCAACATAAGTGTCTATTTGCAAAGTTGAAAAAGTCATTCCCATATTTAGTGAGAGCTGCTGACTTATGCTCTTCAGTTGCACTCAGCTGAGGGCCCTGAACACAGGCGTGAAGAACGTGGTGGGGTGAGAAAGAAGAGACACAGTTCCTGGGACTGGGTGAGCTGCTGGTTGTGTCAGACACCAGCTGCAAGCCTAAGGGGTGGCTGCAAGACAGTCTTCAGCTTTGATGACTTAGACATGCAACAGTGGTCACACAGCTAGAAGGTACCAAAGCTGAGTTTAAACCCACATTTTATTTTTTAATTTGATTACTGTTTTACCCTAAAAGGCTCATGCTCTTCCCATGAGATAGGTTAGGCTATAATTGATTTGTGGGGCTCCCTGCAGTTTAGAATGTCTTTGTGATTCCAGAGATGGGTCAGCAGAATCTGCTGTGGGACTCTGAGTGGCCTAGGAGCACTTTTACCAAATATTTGCCATTTCTGCCTTATACCACAGCACCTTTTAAAAAAATTATTATTAAATCATGGCTGTGTACATTATCATGTCACCTTCTTACTAGGAGGAACGTGTTGCCTGCCTCAGTGGCCCCCTTTGGCACCATAGTCAATTTTCATCCCCTTGTCCTGGCCCTGTGATCTTTTGATAGTCCTAGGAACTTACATACAGATTCATTCTTCTGTTAAATCTGCTGAATTTTTTTTTTTTTTTTTTATAGAGACAGAGTCTCACTTTATTGCCCTCGGTAGAGTGCTGTGGCGTCACAGCTCACAGCAACCTCCAACTCCTGGGCTTAGGCAATTCTCTTGCCTCAGCCTCCTGAGTAGCTGGGACTACAGGCGCCTGCCACAGTGCCACAAAGCTATTTTTCTGCTTTTGCAGTTAGGCCGAGGCTGGGCTTGAAACCACCACCCTTGGTATATGGGGCCGGCGCCCTACCCACTGAGCCACAGGTACCACCCTAATCTGCTGAATTTTTGATTAAAAACAAATAAGATGTATTGCAAGTTCTTTGAGAGATTTAGATCTTCAGTGCCCTGGCTGAGAGGTAACAACCATCAAAACCTTTGTAAATTGTGTTTTTGTTTTTGTCTTAGAGAAAGTTGCACTCTAGACATGTCCAGAAATCTCCTTTAGTGGACATACCTTTGGGCACTGTGTTAGACGGCTAACAAAAATGCCTGAAGGAGATTAAAAGCAGGTCCACTTGGGATGTCTCTAACACCTGTTGGGATTCCCAAGCAGTGGCTGTGGCCTGTGGTGGTTGCCATCTGTTGCAGTATGAATACAGTTTAATTATTTGGCTTTGCTACCTTGGACAATGGACGAAGCCTTGGGAATTTATTCAGCTGGGGATTGAGGAATAGTGGATAAGAGTGAGGTATTTTTGGCTAGACCCCAAAGGTCCTTCAGGAGGAAAGGATAGCTGCTCTGGGACACAGATGACCCTAGGATCCAGTGGAAGGGGAAGTTCTTGGGTGGTTCCCTCCTATGACAGAGAAACACAGTCCTGACGGCTATTGGAATAGCCTGAGGATCTTTAAAAATACTGATGCCAGGGTCCTAGGCCCTGAGATTCTGGTTGAATTGTTCTGGGGTTCAGCCTGGGTGCCATACATTTTTTTTTTTTTTTTGAGATAGAGTCTCACCATGTCACCCTTGGTAGAGTGCCGTGGCGTCACAGCTCACAGCAACCTCCAACTCTTGGGCTTAGCCTCCCAAGTAGCTGGGACTATAGGCGCCCACCACAATGCCCAGCTATTTTTTTGCTGCAGTTGTTTAGCTGGCCCGGGCTGGGTTCAACGCCGCCATCCTCAGTGTATGTGGCTAGTGCCGTAACCACTGTGCCACCGCCACCGAGCCGAGGGTGCCATTCATTTTTAAAAGCACTCCAGTGGATTCTAACCTGTTAACAATGTTGAAAACTACTGAATCAGAAAAGGTCCCGTAAAGCTGACTCTATCTGGAATAGGTCTGTGCACATAGGGAAAAGAATGGAGCACACTCAAGCTCCCAGGCACAAAAAAGAGGTATGTTTGGTACAGAATTGAATGCAGAATAAAACTGGCTGAATGTGACAGCGGAGGGAGAGGTTTAAGCTTCTTGATGGGGTGAAGTCATTCTTTATTGAGACTTTCTGTGTGCCAAGTGTAAAAGGAAGACTATATTATGTACCAGCAAAAGCAAGAGTGAGACTGTTTCTCTACTAAAAACGAGCTGGGCACTGTTGTATGCACCTGTCATCTCAGCTACCCAGGAGGCTGAGGCAAGAGGATTGCTTGAGCCCAGGAGTTGGAGGTTGTAGTGAGCTGTGATGATGCCACTGTACTCTACCCAGGGGCGACAGAGTGAGACAAAAAGAGTACGTTAAATAGATCTGAGCTTTGCTGAACCTTACTGTGTGGAGGTTACATTGCTGTACTGAGGAGACACCCTAGCCATCTTCATTGCCCCCCAAGTCTTGCTAGCCAGGTGTTTGCTTCTCACATCCTACGGTGAGTTGTTTCTCTGGATGGTTTACCATTCTCTTGATAATTCTTACTTTCAGAACTCAATCTTATTCTAAGCTCTAGGAGTGGGTTTTCATGTAACCCCCTCTGAACTCAGTTTTATAATGGATTTGGGGCATAAAAGGGCAAACTGATGGATTAAGGTGTACAAAGGAACCACCAACCTAATGAACAGACAGGAGAAAAATAATCTATATTTTTGCCTTCCCATGACTTGTACGTTCAATGAAAATTCAGAGACTTGGTGAGGTCACTTTGTGAGGTTGGTGGAGGCCACTGCATCACCATGCCGGGCCACAACTTATCTTTTTGTTTGTTTATATGAATTTATACCTCCTGCTCTTATTCTAAATTTAGTTGGATCTTTGGGACGGGGGCAAAGAAGATACTCCATGATGGAGCCCCTAGCTCTATCATTCTTCACTTCTGTTGGGGGTGGGAATCCATGGCAGGGGAATCCAGTAGAGTCCAACAGGGCAGTAATCTGGGGTATTTTCTAAGTGGCAGAGAGATAGGTATAGTGGGAAGCTTACCTGAAAATAGGAATTCAAAGAGGACAGACGGACTAACCAGAAAAGCCTATTTAGGGCCAGCGAAGGTATCAAGGGAAATAATCCTTTCTTTACAAACATTTACTGAGCACTTTGATGGGCATTTGTGTCTCATCATTCTCCATACAACAGCTCTTTTGTTACCTCTGATCCTTGATAACTGAGGCTTAGAAGATTTAAGGTAAAAAGTTTCCTCGAAGCCCCCAGTTGAGAAGGGGGACAGGTAGGTGGGTGCTCAGGGCTCCCCTGGGCTCTGTGGGACCTAGAACACCCTTGTCTCAGGCTCCCTGAGTCAAAAGATCTTAGGGTGGCCCAGAGGCAAGGGAGGAATTGGGGTAGCAGGTTAATTGGGTGAATGATGAGTCAGGGAGGAAAGGTTGAAGGTTGATGGACCTAATTGTGTTTTTCGCAGGATCTACCCTGGGAGGAAATGCCCCTCCGTCACTAGGCAGCCACCCCCCTGACATCCCGTCTTTCTCTTCTTAGACAACCTGTTTTCACTTTTCTCTTTGCCTTTTGCTTTCATTTATTCTCTTTCACTTTCTTTTCCCCCTGCTCTTACTGATTGTTACATTTACTTTTTGTTTCATGGAATGCATTTTGAAACCACAGGATCTGTGTGGTTTTATTGACAAACAATATTTTGGGGACTCATAAAGAAAACGTGGTTAGCAAGTATCTTATAAAGCAACCACACACTCGGCTCAAACTTTTTTTTTTTTTGAGACAGAGCTTCATGCTGTCACCCTGGGTACAGTGCCATGGCATCACAGCTCACAGCAACCTCCATCTCCTGGGCTCAAGCGATTCTCCTGCTTCAGTCTCCCAAATAGCTGGGACTACAGGTGCCTGCCACAACACCCGGCCATTTTTTGGTTATAGCTGTCATTGTTGTTTGGCGGGCCCAGGCTAGATTCGAACCTGCCAGCTCAGGTGTTTGTGGCTGGTGCCTTAGCCTCTTGAGCCACAGGCGCTAAGCCTTGGCTCAAACTTTTAGATGGGAATTTGCAATAGATGGATATTTTTTCCCTTGGGAGTCAAGGTGACTGAGTTTCAAGTGCACTAATGTGTGAATGCAGGCCGAGGTAGTGGATTATGTGTGGCTGTCACGGCTGTCCTGCTGAGCAGTTGGCACTGTCCTTTGTCTCTGTCTTTATCTCTCTGGTCTCTGCCCTTGTGGGCTTATCCCCCCACTTTTACTCCTTTTCTGGCACTGATTGCCACACTAGGACAAAGACTTTTTTTTCCTGGGGCCTCTATTAGGTCAAGAGACATGTGAGTTACATATGCTTCATGAGGCCCTGGGCTCAAAACTAGTGTCATTTAAATACAACTCCCATGGCGGTTAGTGTGGTTTGTGGCACAGGCGAGGCGGATGCAGGGCACATGTCGCTTCTTCCCTGGGAGTGATTGTGAGGGACTGTCAGGGGCTATTCGGCTCTAGTAGTCACTGTTAGCTTAGGGTACAGAGGTGCCCAAGTCCTTAGCTTCAGGGGACCCTGGGGGCTGAGTCTTTTAGGACTGCAGCTTCTCCCTGAGAGCTGCAGATGAGCCCCCGAGAGCTGCTGTTTGTGGTTCTTCTCGGGGGGGTTTCCCCCCATGTGAGGTCTGTGCTTCCCTCTGTCTCTCTGTGGATGGGGCCAGGTGGAGGGCCACTGTCCCCATCTTCAGGGGGAATGGCTCCTCGTAGGCCTACAAGTTGCTTGGGCCAAACACCCTCTCATGACGTGAGTGCCCCCGGGGTGCCTGGCCCTGACTCAGAGCCAGCATGCTGGACCAGCGTCGTCTTGACAGTGTCCTCAGTGGCGTTTGAAAATGCTCTTTGTTGGAGTGGGCTGCTGGCTGCAGACAGGTGGCCAGGCTGGGAGGGGGCAGCATGGGGTACAGTCATAGTTGGTCATAGTCACTGTCAGGGAGAAGTCAGGCCTCTGGTGTGGGAGCAGACAGAGTGGCTGGGAGGATAGGCTTGGGGTGCTCGGCTGTGTGGTGGGTAGGAGCAGGGCCTGGGTGCAGAGTTGATCAGACCCTTCCTGCCCAGAAGCAGGTCCTAGCTCTGGGGTAACTGGTGGGACACTGGCACACCTGTTCTCTGGGAGAATGAGAGGGAGAACAAAACAAAACCCAGACTGCTTTGTTGCTTTCCCTGATGTGGACGCTTATGTCGAGGCTGGTTTCTGCTGGCTCTGGCCAGCTGGCCCCAGTGCCCAGAATACATCTTATTAGGGCTGTGGGGTCCGTGTCTCAGGGGACCCAAGCACTGAGCAGGGAACCCAGGAACTGGGCAGGGAAGCCTGGCAGGGAGTCCATCAGCTGGTGGGGACTCAGATAAGCTTGAATTACTGGGAGAGGAGTGCAAGACAGGGCCTGTTGTGGGGAGAAGAGATGGCAGATCCAGCACACACCTCTAGCAGTGCTGGTAGAAATAGGAATGTGACAGGAGTTATGTCATAGTCATCGCAGCATCTGTCGCCTCCTGAGCATTTACAACCAGCCAGGCGTGGTTCATTCAGTCTTCACAGCACCCTGTGCGGTAGACAGAAGTACCTCCATTTTGAAAATGAGGAAACTGAGGCTTTGAAAGGTGAGATGCCCTGGCTGGGCGTAGTGGCTCACACCTGTAATCCCAGCACCCTGGGAGGCCAAGACGGGTGGACAGCTTGAGCTCATGACTTCCAGACCAGCCTGAGCAAAAGCTAGACACCGTGTCTACTAAAAATAGAAAAACTGAGGCATGAGGATCGCTTGAGCCCAAGAGTTGGAGGCTGCTGTGAGCTATGATGCCATGGTACTCTGCCCAGGGTGCCAGCTTGAGACTCTGTCTTGAAAAAAAAAAAAGAAAAGAAAAGAAAGGTGAGCTGCCCAAAGAGGCAGAGCTAGGTGTGAGAGAGGTGGGATTTGAGCTTGGGGACTGGGTGACCCTTGAGGCTTCCAGGGATGGGCTGAAGCTGGGCCACTCAAAGCACCCAAGGAGGGCTTTTTAATCTCATAGGACAGGTATGGGCCTGGGGCAAGGCCCAGCCTCAGATGGGAGGGTCAAGGGCCAGAGTGGGTGGAGGAGGATGTGACCAGGAAGGTCCAAACCTGGCTCCTGGGCCGAGTCAATAAGATCATGCTGTGGATAGAAGATGGGAGAGCCTTCCAGGGGACATGAGGCCACCTGGTCCCTCTTGAGGTGACCTCTGCCTTTGCACAGTGGTAGATACACAGATAATGCCCGTGAAACTCTCTAGTTTTGGAGGCGGAAGTTTTGCTTAGTCTTTCATGTGACTTGGGAGCTACATGAGTGTCCCCGTGACCCTGGCCTGCAGCAGAGAAAGGGAGCAGGGCGAGTTATCAGGCCCATGTCACCAGTCAGCAGATGCTGTTTTCTAGGGGTTACAGCCTTGGGTCTTACAACAACACAAATTCTAATTTCTGTGGGTGCCCTAGCCCCTGGCCAGCCCACGGTGGGTGAGCGTGGCCAGGTTAGGGCTCAGGTTACTGTCTGGGGCTGGAAGGTGGTTGTACTTTGGTGGACCAGAGGACAGACCCCAGCAGCAGGGGGAGGAGGTTCAGTATGACAAGGGAGAGATGCTTCTTGGGAGTATTTATTCACCCCGAGACCTGTGTGTCAGGCCTGTGCCAGAGTCAGAGGCCAGGTAGCCCTGATACTGCCCCAAGGTGCCAAGGACTGCCTTGGGGAAGGCACAGGGCAGGAAGGGTCTGATCAGCTGTGGGTGTGGAGGTGGGAGGGCAGGTGGAGATGGCATGGATGGGGCCACACACTTGGGGGGCTTCCTGGAGGAGCAGGCACACTGCTCTGAGGCTGAGGAGGAAGTTCAGCTGAAGGGAGGCGGGAGGGGGAATGGGGACATGAAGCAACCATGCACTCTGTGAACCATGAGGAGGGCACTGGGGATGAGGCTGTGTGCATGGCAGGGAGGAGGAAGCTCATGACAGGGAGACCTGGGTCCTCATCTGCAATTTTACCCTGGAAAAGGAAGCCACTGGAGGGTTGGGAGCAGACCCAGTGGACTAATATATGATTTACTTGCACTGGGAGGGGGTGGCTGGGGACCAATTATGTGGCAGGGGTGTAGGGCACAACTCTACTCCCCGAAGGAACTTGCCAGAACAGCCTGGGGTCTCAGGTTTCCAAGGTGGCGCCCCCCCCCAAGGGAGATGGTGCAGGGCCTGGGAACAGCCCATGGTCAGGCCTAGCTGTTACTTTACTGAGGGACGGCATGTTCTATGCCCTCCTGATGGGTAGATGTCATGTTACCACGGGCTGTCCCTCCTTAAACCTTTTCTGTGGGGGCAGCTGGAGGTCGGTTGGCCCTGCTGTCACAGCTCTGAGTCACATTGCTCTGTGATGCTGGCCGCTCGTCTTTACGCAGAGCCTGGCTCTCCTCTCTCCCTGGAGGGGGCGTCCTGCAGTTAGGGAGTGTCGGGAGAGGTGATGAGGCTGTGCAGCTCTCTGCTGTGGAGACCAGCCTTTGTGACAGTTTGTGGCAGCCCACCCGCCCAGGAGGTCCTCCTTTGTCCTTCGGTTTTCTTGTTTTAGAGCCTGTCTTGCTCTGGCTGGAGTGCAGTGATGCAGTCATAGCTCACTGCAGCCTTGAACTCCTGGGCTCAAGTCATCCTCCTGTCTCAGCCTTCCAACTAGCTACAACGACAGGTGCTACCCCCACTCCCAGCTGATTTTTCTTTTCTTTTCTTTTTTGAGATAAAATCTTACTCTATCACCTTGAGTAGAGTGCAGTAGCATCATCGTAGCTGTCTGAATGCAGAATAGTGATGTTTCATCTGTGTCGTAGGATGTGATGGGATTCCCTTCCTTTCTAAAGCTGATAATATCCCACTGTATGGATAGAACACGTTTTTCTTATCCATTCATCAGTTGATGGGTACTTGGGTTGTTTCCATGCTTCAGCTATTGCAACCAATGTTGCTGTGAACACAAATGTACAAATATCTCAAGACCCTGCGTTCAGTTATCTTGGGTGTATACCCAGAGGTAGGATTGCTAGATCAGATGGTGTTCTGTGTTTAAGTTTTTGAGGAACTGCTGCCATGCTGTTTCCATAGCAACTACACCATCCAGCATTCCCACCAACAGTGCACACAGGTTTCAGTTTCTCCACAGCCTCACCAGCACTTACTATGTTTTTGTTATGTTACTCCTCTTAGCAGGAGTGAGGTGATAGCCCACTGTGCTTGTGATTCTCGCATTTCTCTAATGATGAGAGGTGTGGAACAGCTTCTCATATGCTGGTGGCCATTTGTATGTCTTTGGAGAAATGTCTATTCAAATCCTTCAGCATTTTGAAATTGGGGTTTTTTTGTTGTTGTTGAATTGTAGGTGTTCTTTATATATTTTGGATCTTCACTCCTCATCAGGTGTATGAGTTGAAATGTTTTCTCCCATTCTGTGGGTTTCCCTTTCACTGTCGATTGTGCCCTCTTGAATTTCTTTCTTTTTTTAAATCTTGTCTGCTGCTTCTGGTCTTTGCCCTGAGTTCTTGCTGCTGAGGTCCCTGTAGCTGATGTTCATGCCTGGTTACCAGTAAGTTGCATTTCCTCTGTAGACTAGTCATATAAAGAAATAAAACTAGACCAGCCTGAGCAAGAGGGAGACTCCATCTCTACCACAAATAGAAAAACCAACCACGTGTGGAGGCAGGCATCTGTAATCCAGCTGCTTGGGAGGTTGAGGGGGGAGGCTCGCTTGAGCCCAGGACTTTGAGGTTGGGTTGCTGTGAGCTGTGATGACACCAGGCAATAGAGTGAGACTCTGATGCCAAAAAATAAAAAAGACAGAAAATTCGATTTTTTTTTTTTTTTTAGACAGAGTCTCATTCTGTTGCCCAGGCTAGTGTGCCAGGGCCTCAGCCTAGGTCACAGCAACCTCAGACTCCTGGGTTCAAACAATCCTCCCGGCTCAACCTCCCAAGTGTTTAGGACTATAGGCGCTTGCCATAATGCCCAGCTAATTTTTCGAGTTTTGGTAGAGACAGGGTCTCACTCTTGCTTATGCTGGTCTTGAACTTCAGAACTCAAGTGATCCTCCTACTTCGGCCTCCCAGAGTGCTAGGATTACAGGTGTGAGCCAATGAGCCTGGCCAAAATTTAGATTTTATTTAAAAAATTGAGTGTCCAGACTTTATAATCATTTTAGTAATTCCTTCCATTCACTCACTCATTCACCTGGGCCTTTGTGGGGGATGCGGATGTTTGAACAGGTGCAGAGTACACAGTGGAGGGGGCGGAGGTGAAGCAGAGGTACAGGTGTGGACCTCCAGGGCGGCGCTGAGCTGCTTGTTTCCCTGCAGAGTGGGGCCCCCACGGGAAGGTGGTGGGGGGAGGGGGCCCACATGACAAAGACTCTTCTGGCCCTGCCTGGGGGTTGGACTCTAGCCTCCAGGCAGGGGGTGGCTCAGGGATCTTAGAAGTGTTGGGACATTTCCATGATCACATAGGGTGCTCGAGTGCCTCAGGGGGCCAAGGATGGAAGTAGCAGGGTCTCAGCACAAGGCCCTTTTCCTTTCCAGGCTTCTGGGTGGAGAGGACCCCCGTGCATGAGGCAGCCCAGCGGGGTGAGAGCCTGCAGCTGCAGCAGCTGATCGAGAGCGGTGCCTGCGTGAACCAGGTCACGGTGGACTCCATCACGCCCCTGCACGCGGCCAGCCTGCAGGGCCAGGCGCAGTGTGTGCAGCTGCTGCTGGCAGCCGGGGCCCAGGTGAGTGGCCCTGCCCGGATGGGCTGCAATTGCAGGGACTGAGGTCAGCTCACGGGAGGTCTGGGGGTGGAGGAGCAGTTGGTGGGGTCAGCCTCTGTGACATGCGGGTACACAGACCAGGAGAAGACCTTGCAGGAAAGGCAGAGGGGACAGACAGGGTGTCCCAGGAACCGAGGTAGGAGAGGCTCAGCTCTGTCTACTGTCTGCGGGATTGGGAAGCCAAGGGCTGGGGAGTGCTCTTAGACTCGGCTCTTATGAGTTCCTGGTGGCCCAAAAGAAGGCAGTTTTACCAAGATGGTGGCGGGGGTGGCCAGGGAGCCAGCTGTCCCCTGGACGTAGGACACTCTACCCTCTTCATGGGGTGACTGGGCCTGGGCTGCCACGTGGGACTCCACAGACCAGCTGTCTGGGAAGGAAAAAGGAAGAGAAACAGGAAGAAACCCAGCTCTCCTAAGCGTGAGCACACCTGGCTGGCTTTGAGCTGCCAGCGTATCTGGCTGGCAGAGCTCCCAGCAATGCAGCTGCGAGCCCTGGCAAGCTGGGGCCGGCCCTGCACACCAGAGTTACATTCTAAGGCCTGGAGCCCGTCTCAGAGTCCAGGGGACAGGGAAACAAGAAGCTGTGCGCTGTTTACTCTTCCCACAGGCTTGTGCTGGAACGAGTTTCAGCACCTACCCAAACAGAAGCAGAATGTGGTCAAATTCTAAGCGGAATTTGCCAGTGTGGGGAGTTGCCTTTCTCTTGGCCTGTGATGGTCACGCTAGAGGAGGCATGTGATGTGGGCCCAGGCATTCCCTCCAGTTGAGGCCTGAGTTAAAACATTTTTATATCCTGCCCCCCAGCTTGCAGCACCTGCTCTGTGCTTATTAGGTATTGGGAAGAGTATCAAGGGGGAGGCTGAACTTACCCTGAGAGAAAAGAGCCCTAGATGGGATGGCTTCTCTGCTTAGGAGGCCACAGAGACCCCCATCTATGGGTCTGTCCTCAAACGTCCTTGCCTTGCTGGTGCCTTCCCATGTTAATAGCAAAGCAGTGCTTCCAGGAGGGGACTTTGCAGAGGAGAATCTGCACAGGGGTGGAGGTGGGGGATGGGAGGGACAGCAGGCTGTGCAGAATCTCTCTCCCCACCCTCTGACACCTGCTTCTCCCCCCATGAGGTGGACGCCCGGAACATCGACGGCAGCACCCCTCTCTGTGACGCCTGCGCCTCAGGCAGCATTGAGTGTGTAAAGCTCTTGCTGTCCTACGGGGCCAAGGTCAACCCGCCTCTGTACACGGCATCCCCCCTGCACGAGGCCTGCATGAGCGGTGAGCTGGGAGGTGGCCGGGTGTCCCAGCTAGGCTCCGGAAGTTTCCTCCTCCTTTCTGGGATGACAGGGGTTGGTGAAGGTGGCCGTGCAGATGGAATTGGGGCAGAAGAGTCTGGGCTCGTGGTGGCCAGGCAATGGAGATCCTAAGATTTTCCTTCTCCGGGAGACGGTCGTGGTCTGGGGCTGAGGCAGCTGCTTCTGTGGTAGGACTGTGCCTCTTGGGTCTGTCCATGTTAGTGCTGGAGCCTCCATGGCTGCAGCGTCACTGGGTCTTTGTGGTAGCTTGTCCTCCAGGGCCCTGATGCAGATGGGAGAAAGGGAGACCCAGACACATCTCAGACACATCCCAAGGGCCTGAGTCAGAGGGCACATGTGTCCTGACTGTGCTCTCAGGAGGGCGCTGGTCCTGCAGGCTCAGGGAGCAGGTGAGGTTTTAATGGCCGGCAAATAATAGGCAGACCCCAGACAGTGGGGGGATAGGAACACCGCTCCTGGCCTGGGGAAGATCCCACCTCCACTCTTCCTGGATCAGAAGCTCCTTGTGTCGTATAGAGGACTGAAATTTGGGGTAACACCAGCTGTTGAAACATTTTTAAAAGACAGCCTAGGGCAGCGCCTGTGGCTCACGGGAGTAGGGCGCTGGCCCCATATGCTGGAGGTGGTGGGTTCAAACCCAGCCCCAGCCAAAACCGCAAAAAAAAAAAAAAGATAGCCTAAGGAATTTGGATTTTACTCTCCTGAGCAAAGTTGCATGTTGTGGCTTGTACCCCATTTGGCCAGGGTGCTGTTCATTTGTCTTTGGGTACATTTCACTGGGGTGTAGGGTGCTCCCTCCATGGTGCCACGAGGAGCCACTTCTCCCGGCGGCTCACCTCTGAATCCTGCTGTTACGTCATCTTTCAATACCTGTGGGTGTGGAGGTGGCTCCGGATGTGTCATGGGGGTTTCTGAGCAGGTGTTGAGTGACAGGAGAATAGAATTTGGAGCAGGTTGGTTTGGTGGCCTTCATAGGCAGATAGACTGGACTGGCATGGGGGGGGCCCCCTGGAAGCAGAGGGGCGAGTCGGGGGCCATCACTGTGACCCAGGGGCAGAGTAGGCTGGTGGCATGCAGTGGATCTGTTCAGGTTTCAGAAAGAATCCTTGGGGGCTGGTGTGGGAGAGGCAAGTGGTCAACACTGAGTCAAGTGTGAATTGGGGACCTCTGGGGAAGGGGGAGGGAGGGCCCTGTGGTGGAGACAGTAGGCTGCGGCTGCCAGGCACAGCTGTAGGTGGGGCTGGGCTTCAGGGCCAGATTGGAAACTGGGGAGCTACCAACAGTGAACAGGTGATTAAGTGGTGAGTGAGGCTGGAGTCAGGACCAAACGTGCTGGAAAGGCTAGCCCGGGGCCCTGGACACTGACTCAAACCTGCATGGGAGTCCCTGGAAGAGGAGATGGGAGAGGCTGCTCCTGTCCTCACAGTCTCCCCACAATACACCCAGACGTTATGTCCCCATGATCATTACAAAAATACCTTTAAAAACCTCTAAGGATATTTCCTTCAAGAGACCAAGTCTGGTGCTGAGCAGGTGCCTGCTGGTGGCCAGCTGCCTGCTCAGGGAGCAGCAGGGGAGTCCCAGCTCTGTGTCTCATAGCAGGGACCGGCAGCCTTTTTTCCCTCTGCCAGGCAGCAGTGGCCCCATGCCCTCCAGGAGAAGTGCGAGTCTTCCAGCTTCCTGAGGCCTGGGAGGAGTGAGCTCCTGCAGGGGTTGGGTCACAGGCCTGGCTTCCCTGCCTGTGCCCCAGCTCAGGTGCCGGTGGCCGGCCCGTCCAGGCTGCTGTATCTATTGCGCTTGTTACTTCCCATATGTGTTCACAGGCATTTCCCGTCCTTTCCCATTTACTTTTTAAGGGAGCTCAGAATGTGTGAGGCTTCTTATTGATGTTGGGGCCAACCTGGAAGCACACGATTGCCACTTTGGGACCCCTCTGCACGTGGCCTGTGCCCGGGAGCACCTGGACTGCGTCAAAGTGCTGCTCAATGCAGGTACGTGGTCACTACGTGGGAGTGGTCACCTGGACACTACTTGGGAGCACAGATTCAGGCTTACGCTCCAAACTCCTCCACTTTCCTACACCCTCTACTGTGCCCCCTCCAATGTCCAAACCTAAACCAATACCTTTGTCCTAAACTCTGCCAAATTCTAGTCTGCTCAAGCCTGTGCCATTTGAACCAATGATTGTGGTCAGGGGAAAGGCATGGAACCGATCAGGGCCCACAGCAGGGGCCAAGGTTAGGCCCAGCCTCTGCAACCCACCATTGCAAAGTAGCAGTATGGAGGGCTGGGCAGGGAGCGGGCAGGACCCACAGATTCCTGGCAGCACTCTGTGGGAGTTTCCAGATGGCGGGGAAGCTGGCTGGGGGCATTGCCAGCACTGCTGGATGCTTATTGGTAACCTCAAGCGGCCAGCGCTGCTCACCACCCTGATCTCAGAGGGTCTCCCTTGATGCCCCATTAATAAAGCAGATAGGTTATCATGTTTTTTCTTAGAAACTATTTTTCCATTTTGGGAAATTTCAGACATAGCTGCAAACCCTTACGTCCTCACCAATGGATTTTTTTTTTTTGCAGTTTTTGGCTGGGGCTGGGTTTGAACCCGCCACCTTCGGCATATGAGGCTGGCGCCCTACTTCTGTGAGCCATAGGAACTGCCCTCACCAATGGATTTTTTTTTTAGTAGTGATTCTGAACTTTTTTCCACAGCCCCCTTGGGAGACCTAAGGGAAACTCTAGAGAAGTTTGCACACAGCACCTTTGCGTGTAATTTCAGGAAGGGCCCAGGTCCCATTTGAGAGGCCATGCTGTGGAGTGCACACTTGTGCCCCACGGGGGACTTGGAGGTGGTGGTTCTTTTTGTTTTCTTTGCAGGCAGTGTGGCAAGTCAAGGAACCAGATTATATTTCAAAGGAGAAGGGCTGGTAGGGTGAAAGTCCAGTTATTATGGCAAAGTCGGTCTTAATCTGATACTGACAAATATTTAACCTGCTGGGAGCGTTAAAAAACGGCTTCTTGAGGACTGCTTTGTGCCTGCCTTTTCAGTTTGTTGTTGCAAAAGGCACAAATCGAGCTGTTTGTACTCAGGTTCCAGGATCTGGCTGGTCCTTGGCCTGCCAAATGTATTAGAGGGTCCCTTTGCTCTGCGGGCTGTGGGTTCTCTGTCTGCTTAATCCTATTTTGCTTTGAAATTGGGATTTTGGTAATGAGCCGATGATGACCCCTTTGAAGCATTGAGTTCAGAGTTTTTAACTCCTGGTGGTACCAGTCGCTTTTCTGACCCCTGTTTCTCTGTCTCTCTTACACTTTTCTGTTCAAGGCATGTTACCATCCTCATTCCCCACAAAACTACTTTCTTTCCCGCTTCCCTCCCTCTGTCCTTCCCCACCTGCTCCCTTTTCTAAAGTGCAACTCCATGCTTGATTTTTTTCTGCGTTTATCTGCCGAGACTTACATTTTAACTGACATAAGGGAAGTGGAGAGGGCTTGGCTTTGTGTTGTCACATGGCTGGCTGTGTTTTTAGGCACACGCCTTGAGCACTGTTACAAACGTGGGTCTTAGGTTCTATTAGGGGCTTAAAAATATTTCAAAAGAGAAAGTGGAAAGCAGAAGGGTTTTTCAGATACTTTCTCAGTGGGAGGACTAGAAAATGTAATAGCTTTATGCCCCTCATTTTCTTCTCTTTCAGTCCCTTAAAGTTACCATTAAGTGGTGGCATACTGGTGATCTGCCTTTAGAAATCCTCCTTTTAGTAATACTTTATGGGCCAGGTGCAGTGGCTCATGCCTGTAACATGAGCTGGCCGAAGAGTTTGAGGTTGCTGTGAGCTGTGATGCCACAGCACTCTACTGAGGGCGACATAATGAGACTCTGTCTCAAAAATAAATAAATAAATAAATAAATAAATAAAATAAAGTGTTCTCTTTTAACTTCCTTACCTACTAAGGAACAGACTTCAAAAAAGATAGTATTTTCTTCCAAAATAAATTCTGAGGTCCTAATAGAGCTCATTGTTTAGAAGTGCTAATAGCCCTGCCCTAAGAATGATGTTTTACGCAAATCCTATGTTTATTAAAATCTTTGTTTTTTTAATGCATTGAACAATGCCATATTTGGCTGCTAATTCTGTGCATCTTTCTGAATATCTGCTGTCATCCCCAAGAAGGGCAAGGCTGAATTCACGTCTGAAAGGCTTTCTTTCTTATTTGAATCCCATGTAATTTTGGGAATATTACCTACTTTCTTTCCCTGTGTTCTCTCCTTTTATAAAAGAATACTGATTTTTTTAAGGCATATTCTTTCATTCAACCAATATCTTTAGAGCCTCTGTCCTGTGCCCAGTCTTGGAAGGAGCAGTGTGCGTGTGTTTGAGGCCAGGCTTGGGTCACTTGGCCTGGGCTTCCAGAGACCTGGGACCTTGAAAGCTGACTGCCTAGCTCACTAGCACTGACCTTGAGCTCTTGAAGTTGTTTTATTTTTTTTTTAGAGACAGAGCCTCAAGCTGTCACCCTCGGTAGAGTGCTATGGCATCATAGTTCACAGCAACCTCCAACTCCTGGGATCAGGCAATTCTCTTGCCTCAGCCTCCCGAGTAGCTGGGACTATAGGCGCCTGCCACGACGCCTAGCTACTTTTTTGTTGCAGTTTGGCCGGGGGCAGGTTTGAATCCACCACCCACCCTCAGTATATGGGGCCGGTGCCCTACCCACTGAGCCACAGGAGCTGCCCGAAGTTGTTTTTTTCTTTTTTTTGTCTGATTCTTTTTGGTCTATTTCCAGTTCTTTTTTTTTTTTTTGAGACAGAGCCTCAAGCTGTCACCCTGGATAGAGTGCTGTGGCATCACAGCTCACAGCAACCTCCAATTCCCGGGCTCAAGCGAGTCTCCTGCCTCCACCTTCCAAGTAGCTGGGACTATAGCCACCCGCCACAACGCCCGGCCATTTTTTGGTTGCAGCCGTCATTATTTGGCGGGCTGGGCTGGATTCGAACCCGCCAGCTCAGGTGTACGTGGCTGACGCCTTAGCCTGTTGAGCCACAGGCGCCAAGCCCAGTTCTT
>CAUYRH010154787.1:0-13147 GCA_963574655.1 Perodicticus potto
GACAATACCACCTTGGATGATTTTTGGAATGTTCTGGTCCTGAATATTTGATTTTCAAGTTAATGTTTCAAACTTTCAGATTTCGTCTATCTGCTCAAATATTGAGTTTCAAATAAAATTTTATAATATATTTTTTGAAATATGTAAAAAAAGTCCCAGAATTTTTGGAACTTAATATTATTGAGGCATTTACTCCACTAATACGTAGGGGTTATCTTTGACTTACCTTGGTAAACAAAAATAGGGTCATTTAATTGAGAGAAGAAGTTGAAATGGTTTGGAAGAGCTGAACTTTTTATGAGTGACCAGAAATAAGTAACAACAGCAGCAAAACACTTCCAAGGCATGAGGTGATAAACTCTATTGTAAATATGGAGTATATCTCTATTTTCCCTTGTACATACTTAATGTCCATTTCAATTCCTATCCCTAACCTCAATCCTTCTAGGATTTTCCTATTTCCAAGGGTTATGGGAAGGTCTTCAAGAATTTGGCCCACATGGACCCTCCAGAATGTGTATTTGGAGTTGGTGTGTGGGAATCCCTACTGTCTCCCTTGTCCCAAATAAACTGCATGGCTATGTCCTCACCACAGTATTGCCACCTTTTCTGGGTCCTGAGAAGCCAAGCATGGGTCTTCTTTTCTTTGAGGCCTCACAGACATGTCTAATCATTGAATTGTTTTTCTACTCACCCTACATGCAGAAAATCTCTTTATAATCTGTGGATAATCCTCCCTTATTGTTTTTGGCCAAGGTGTTTGTGTTTTTGCACAAAGATCTCCATCTTCTTATTTTCTCCAAGTTGCTAAATGAACCAAAGGGTCATCATACTTTGGGAAAGAAGTAGCCAGGGAGGCCTGTGTGCTGCTCCCTGATCATTTGAATGGCCTGTTGGTCATGGTTCTACCAGAGAAACAGAAACAGCAGGATACATGTATCTCCTGATATCACTCCTCCCTCTGCTGCTTGCCTCCTGTGCACACATGCACGTGCATATACATACTGTATGAAGATATATACACATGCTTATATATATCTATTTCTCTATATCTTTCTATCTCCAAGGAATTGGCTTATGTGATTATAGGTTCTGGCTGAACAAGCCCAAAATTTGTAGGGTAGGCTGGTAGGCTAGAAAACTTTTAGAAAGAAGCTGCTGCCAAGGTCTACTGACAGACAGATCTCTTCTTCTTTGAAGAAACTTCAGTTTTGCTCTTAAGAGCCTTTCAACTGATTGGATGAAGCTCACCCACTTTATTAAGGAAAATCTCCTTCACTTAAAGTCACTTGATGGTAGACATTAACTACATCAGCAAAATGCCTGTGCAGCAACACTTATGTTTGTGTCTGATGGGACAGCTGGGTTCTCTAACTCATCTAAGTTGACACGTAGTACTGATCACCACAAATGGGGAGGGGAGGGTAAGAAAGGGAAAGAACAAATTACCAGGGGTGGGCTGGTAAGTTACTCCTTAGAATTTAATAGGTTAAAAGTATGTTCCCACTCCTCTGCAGGTGTGACCCACACTAAGAGCAGTCACATTACATCATTCTGTAGCTGAGTTCCTTGGAAATGCTCCAGCATGAAACTGTGCATGAGAAGGTGTTCTGTGGGCATCTTTGGAAGTTAGGTCTTCCCATTGGTGATTCACAATGCATATCACCATATTGAAAACTCTGAGAAATCCCACAGCAAAGAAACTTTTTTATCTTTACTTTTAATTAAGCTTTTCCCAAACTCATTTGACCAGGAAACCTGTCTTTTCTTTTTTCATGTAACATCCATCAGCAGAGCAAGCTCAGGAGGGCAAGGCTGGCTTAATCTCCTCTCCCTGAAGCAACAGACTCTGTCCTCTTGGATACTGCTGAGGCTTTGCTGATAACATAAGAACGTTTGCAATCACTCACTGTACAGAAACGTTTTCTGCTTTCCTGGTATTCATGAAAAGCATGAGATTGGTTGATGCAGGAAAGTAGAATTCTGTGGCTTCTGTCTGGTGCATATGAAAAGAAAAATCTCTTAAGAAGTGAAGAATTGGCTGGGTGCCTATGACTCAAGCAGCTAAGGTGCCAGCCACGTACACCTGAGCTGGCAGGTTTGAATCCAGCCCAGGCCCAAACAACAATGACAGCTGCAACCAAAAAATGGCCAGGCGTTGTGGCAGGTGCCTGTAGTTCCAGCTACTTGGGAGGCTCACTTGAGCCCAGGAATTGGAGATTGCTGTGAGCTGTGATGCTACAGCACTCTATCCAGGGTGACAGCTTAAGGCTCTGTCTCAAAAAAAAAAAAAAAAAAAAGAAGTAAAGAATTCAAAATGGTTTTAATCAAATCTTTGAGCAAAATGGTCTTTAGGAATGTGCCACTTTGTGTGTTCTATGAAATAACCACCAGGTACCCTCAGGGGCATCAGAACCCTGTGGGATTCTTGGTCTGGCACATTTGGGAGCTGGTTCCCCAGGCGGCAGGGAGTGGTGATGCCAGTGATTGTGCCATTGATCTCAGTCAACAGTAAACTCCTCAGCTTGTTCTTGAGAGTCTACTGGGGGATAGGTCAGAGGATGTGCATGTGTGCCCGGGGTATGCATATGTAGGGGAGAGGGTGGGCATGTACTCAGGAATAAATAAAGAGCTAATGGTTAAGTTAATAGATTATTTCTGTTAGCAGTTGATTTAGTAATGCCCCCGTGTGATGGTTAATTTTATGTATCAACTTGACTGGGCCAGGAGGGATATACCCAGTCAATTTGGTGAATGAATTAATGCTCAGATGTTTGGTTGAACATTAGTCTGGGTTTGTGAGGGTGTTTCTGGATGAGATTAATGTTTGAATTGGTGGACTGAGTGAGGCAGATGGCCCTTTCCAATGTGGGCAGGCATCACCCCATTCATCAAAGGCATGAGTAGAACAAAAAGGCTAAGTAAGGTTGTGCTCTTTTGATTGTTTTCATTGGTCTTCTGCCTTTGAACTCAGGCTCAGACTTAGACTGGAACTTGCACAGTCATCTCTCCTAGTTTTCAGGCCTCAAGCTTGGACCAAAACTTCCACTATTGGTTCTTCTGGTTCCCAAGACTTTGGACATATTGTTCCTATTTCTCTGGAAAACCCAGACTAACATAACACCTTTAAAAATAGTGCCTTAAACCAGACTATTTGTCTCTAATAGTAACAGTCTGTGGCTAGGCAGACTAGAGCTGGAATGGTGATCCAAGGTACAAGGGACCCAGGCTTGGCCATTTCTCAGATATTTCTCTCATCTGGGTCATCCAGAATAGCTCAAGATCATGTCCTGTTCTAGCCAGAAGGGAGGAGGAAATGGTGCCAAGAAGGGCTCCCACCTTTTGAGGATACAGGTCAAAAATTTTATATGCTACTTGCTGTATATCCCATGGGCCAGAACTTCAGAACTTGGTCATATGGCCACATATAGTGTCAAGGAGGGGGAGTCTGAGAAAAATAATCCCTACCCCTAGTGCTCATGAAACCCAGCAAAAAGTCAAGGGTCTTGTTGTTCTGGGGAATGGGAGAGGAGGTTACATCAAATGTGAAAAGACATTTCTCAGGCCCTTGACTGTTCCCAGGTAAGTGTATACTGCAGGATTGGACTAAGACACTTGGTGACCTCTATACCTCTAATTAGTTAGGAACCATCTCGGTAAGTGTATACTGCAGGATTGGACTAAGACACTTGGTAACCTCTATTTCTCCAATTAGTTAGGAACCATCTCAGGATGTTAAACATTCGAGGTTGATGCTCCTGACTGTTTTTAAAGTACTCTCTAAACTTTTATTTTTAACAGCAACTTAACTTATTGCATTATAATTACTTCTGCGTGTGGCTGTGTCTGCCTCCCCAGTCACACTGTGCTCCATTAGGGCGGGGACTCTGTTCTGTGTCTGACTCATGGTGGGTGCTCAGTAAACACTGGCTGGATCCAGTGCGGGGAACTGACATCTGGAAGAGTTGATTTGTAGGATAGTCTCGACACCCACTCCCGTTCCCACTCCCACTTCCAAACTGTCCTGAACCCTGACCTTTTCTTGCGAGTTAATTGGAAATGCTAAGGAGTGAACCCAAATAGCTGGAACTATGTAACAGTCAGGGACATCACTTCTGCCACTTGTTAGTCTTTGTGGAAGTCAAAAAGTCCTTTCCAGTTTCAAGAGATGGAGGCTACCTCTTTGTTGGGGGGGTGGTGGTGGTGGCAGAGGCAAGGTTCTGAAAACAGCATGTGGAAAATGTATCTGCAGCCATTTTTGGAAAACACACTCTTTGCATGCCACCTGTCAGGCTCATCCAGAGGGCTGAGGAGAGAGATGCCTGGATTCACTGAGAAATTCTGGCAGGATGGTGCCATTAGCCACTTCTCCTCCTTCCAAAGGGGCCTGAGAAGAGTCAGGAGCTTTGGCAAAATCCCTGGCATCCCACCGGCACCCTGACAAGCAGCCTGGGGTAGTGGAAATCCCCCTCACCTGGGCGTCAGGAGGCCTGTCATCTGATCGTAGCGTGACATAGGATGGACCCTTGACCCACTTGAGCATCAGTTTCCTATCTGACAGATGAGAGGTCTGGTTTAGATCAGTTGTTTTCTCCTGCTTTTAAATTTGTAGTATTTTCAAACAAAGTTTAGGTGGAACCCAATATACAAACTGATAAAGGCCACTGATGGGATAATCCCTACTCCTGGTGGTCGTGAAACCCAGCAAAAAGTCAAGGGTCTTATTCTGGAGAATGGGAGAGGAGGTTACATCAAATGTGAAAAGGCATTTCTCAGGCCCTTGACTGTTCCCAGGTAAGTGTGTGCAGGATTGGGGAATGTATGTGCCCACTCATCCTTCCCACTTCCTCATGGTGGGGATTCTTCACAAAATCTCAGAGCTCCTTAGAACACCTTTGGAAAATCCTTGGACCGAGATGTATTCAAGGGTCTTCTGGATAGGATGGGGTGAGAAAGACCCACCACTCATGCCTCAGATTTCCCTTCTCAGAGTATTTTCTGCTTCCTTCCTGCTCCTTGTGTGACTCCCCCACTTCCACCCCTCAGCCATCTGACACTGAAGTGTCTGCCAGGAGCTCCGGGTGAGCCAAGGTCCCAAAAATCTCTGGGGAGAGCAGTCTTTAAGGAGCCCAGATATCTGCTGGTATTGTTTAAAACCCTGTCAGGTTTCTCATGTCTCCTGTGCCAGGCTAGTGTCGGGGGTGGGGGTTTTGGGGAAGATCTCTCATTCACTGCAAAGTTCCTGGCTGAGGCCCCGCTAATAAAAGACAGTCATGTGAGAAAAGCACACAAATTTATTTGGTATCAGTTTTAGGTGAGTTGGGAGCCTTCAGAAATGAAAACCCCAGGCAACAGGGAAAACCGTCTTTTTATGGACATTCATGCAGACATACGATTGACTGGAGGACAAAAGGGTATGACCTAATGGTAATAAACTGGGGGGAACTTAGCAAGACCTGTCTGCTGAGGTTCTTCTTGGACAAGTGTCTTTGCGGATAAGGACCTTCTTTTCCTTCACATATAGGGAGGACCCTGGCAGAAAGAAGGTCTTGAGACCTATTTTTAGGGAAAAGTTTTCAATTAGCAATAATTGTGCCTCGGATAAACCTCATTGGCTACGATACTGCCACTGCGCAAAGCTTGAGACCTATTTTTAGGGAAAGGTCAGCTGGGTTCCATGGTGGCTTTAGGGGAGAAAGGGCAAGTAGAATTCTTTCTAGATTCATGCCTATTTTTGCTTTTTTCCTCTATATTTTGGGATGACATGTCCTGAACCACAACACTGGTCTGGGGGGAAGTTGGAGACTAAGCATAAAGGCTAGAGGACCAGACTGAGGCCTCCCCAGGGACTCTGCTGTGCCTCTGGCTGCGCTGCAGAGGAGAGGACTTCTCCAAGTCCTTCCCTTTCCCAGAAGCTTCCATCTACTTTTCCCACCCCATGTTCTCTGGTGGTCCTCTGCACAGCCCCTTTTCCTGGCCTACCCCCCACACCCTACCCCACATACCTCATCTTTGGATCTTTGCTCTCCCACACTTTCTGCCCCAATCTTTGTCTCTCCATACTGTTGTCTTTAAAAAAAAAAAAAATCAATCCACAGAGCGATTAGATTTGCAAATGAGCGGGCAGGAAACTGGGAACAAAGGGAACCAGAGCTAAGAGGGAGCAGGTATAATTACTGTAATTAACTCAAGCAGCAGGGACGCATCCCCCCAGCGCTGCCAAGAGGGGCCCAGGCACAGGGAAACTCAGGCAGCATCCCCTCCCCAGGGCGCGGGCATCCTCTCCAGGCCCTGGCTGGGAAGCTCCTGGAGCAGGAGTCGGTACCAGCAGCATCTCATCTCCTGTCCTGGGCTCGGTGGGAAGAGTGATCCAGGTTCAGAGACAGCATGTGGGCTCTTGCCCTGCAAAGTAGGGCCACTTAGTTTTTCTTGTGGGCTTAATTTTTTTTTTTTTTTGAGACAATCTTATTATGTCACTCTTGATAGAGTACTATGGCGTCACAGCTCACACCAACCTCTAACTCTTGGGCTTAAGTGATTCTCTTGCCTCAGGCTCCCAAGTAGCTGGGACTATAGGCGGCCACCACAATGCCTGGCTATTTTTTTTTGTTGTTGTTGCAGTTGTCATTGTTTAGCAGGCTCAGGCCGGATTTGAACCTGTCTGCCTTGGTGTATGTGGCTGGCACCCTAACCACTGAGCTATGAGTGCCTCATAGCTTAATGAGTAGCTTAATTAAATATTTTTTAGAGACAGGGTCTTTCTCTGTCACCCAGGCTGGAATGCATGATCACAGCTCTCTGCAATCTTGAACTCCTGGGCTTGAGTGGTCCTTGTGCTTCAGCTTCCCAAGTGGCTGGGACAATAGGTGCACCACACCACACCCAACTAATTTTTTAATTTTTGGAGACATAGGGTCTTGCTATATTGCTCAGGCTGGTCTTGTACTCCTGGCTTTAAGAGATCCCCCCTCCTCAGCCTCCCAATGTCCTGGGATTATAGGCCTGACCCACTGCTCCTGGCTCTGTCTCTTAGCTCTTTATCAGCTTTATGACATGTTGAGAATTGGCTCTGGTTTCCCTGAGATCCAGAAATTTCTAGAGGCTTAGAGGGGGAATGTGTCTCTGATCCCATGACATTGTCATACCTGTGTCCCCAGCCACCCCCAAATACACATGTCTTGGCATTTGTGGCCTTCCAATGCACCTTTGCAAACTTACCTTTCACAATGACCCCCATCACCTTGTCCTCCAGCCGAATCTGACGGCAGTTGGCACCCTGAACATGCCCCGCATTTTTCTGTTTCTCTGCCTTCACACCTAAAGCTGTCTCTTTCCTCCTGCACTGCACCTTCTAAGTGCCATTTGGTGAAATGTCCTCTGTGAAGTCAGTACTGATCTCAGCCTGCTCAGAAGCCCATGGCCCCTTGTCTTTTTTGTCTTCCACCTGTCCTTTGGTGAAGGCAGACAGACCCTACCTTTGGATTTCTGGAGTGTGACTACCAGAACTTTGGGGCTCTGTGTCAATTAATCCTCCCTCACTGGCTGGTGATAGAATCTCCAACTCAAACTGGCACCAGCAACGAAGGGAATTTATTGGTTCCAATAACTTTGGGGCTGTTTGTCTTCAGGCGTGGCCATTCAGTTTCTGTTCCTCCTGTCTTCTTTCCTCAGTGCGGGCTTTTCCCTCAGGAAGGCCTGTCTACAACCTGGCCCCCGGCATCTCCGGCCTGGCCTCATTCTGAGCCAGCCATCCCAGGGGGAGTGCCCAGGGGGACTGCCCAGTGTTGCCAGCGCACACCTAAGACTGAGTTTCCCTGGGCTGAATCCGGCCCAGAGCCAATGACAGGTTGAGGAAAATGAAGCTCAGTGACTGGCCAGCCTGGCACCACCGTGTGCTCACCCCTGGAATCTGAGGGAGGCGTGAGGGCAGCCCTGTACAAACCGTGTGTATTCCCAGCGGGGAGCAGAGGTGCCTCAAAGGAGAGCTAAGAAGAGCTCAGCAGGGAGGTTGCACAGATGGCCCCCCAACTCAGAGCACCCGGTGAGAGCCCAGCCCAGGCAATCCCCTAGTTCCTTCACTGCCCTGCTGGGTACCTTCTCACCTGCTCTGGGTACCAGAGCCTGCACCACTCGGCTAGGTGCATATCCTGTGCGGCCTTATCACAACCTCCATGTTTTCATTTGCTCTTGCCCCATTTGAGCAACAAGCCTCATTTGAGCAAGGGGTGAGACCATCTTGTATGTCCCCCTATCTGGTACAGCCCTGGGACCCTGATGGCATGACAGTGGACCGAGCATGACATGTAGATCATTTCCGGGTCACTTGCTAGCCTTGTGACCTTAGAGAGCCCCTGACTCTCTGAGCCTCAGTTTCCACATCGAAAAATAGGGGTTATAAAAACATCTAATTTTGGGTGGCACCTGTGGCTCAAAGGAGTAGGGCACTGACCCATATATCGGAGGTGGCGGGTTCAAACCCAGCCCGGGCTAAAAACGGCAAAACAAACAAACAAACAAACGAACAAATAAAAAAAAAAACAATCCCCCCCCCCCCCGAAACCCCACCTATTTTCCAGGATTGTAAACATCAAGGAGATAACATGTGTGGAAGCACCTCCCACTCTTCTCAGCTAAGCCCAGCCTGCTTTTTCTCCAGTTATATAACTGGGTATTTAATTACAAAGGAGGGAAGAAATAGGCTTTTTCCTTCCTTATCTTGGTGACACTACTCTTTCCAGGCTACTCCCACATCTTCTGTTATTTCCTTCATTCTCCTTTGCCAGATCCTCTTATTTTTGGCCACCCTTTTAAAAAATGTGCACGTGAAAGGCAGTGAAGTGAAGTGGTTAGCAAGGCTCGGGGCCTGGGTCACCACCGTCCTGGTCGCTGTCTGACCCTGACAGAGCAGAACCTCAGGCAAGTCGTTTAACCTCCATGGCCCAGTTCTTCATCTGTACGGTAAGAACTCGCAGCAGAACCACCTCGCAGAGCTGGATTTAATGAGTTAATTTCTACAAAGCACTTTCAACAGAATTTGGTGGGGAATAAGAGCCATTAAAACATTATTATTCCCATTTTAATATTCCAGACATCCTTCAGTACCAGGTCCGGTCAATTCTTCCTCCTTAAAACTTCTCAAATTTCATTGTTTAAACTCTTCTTCATCCCTACTTCTAATTTCTTAATTCAGTCCTCATAATTTCAAGCATGGGTTACTCCCACATCCTCCTACTTGGGCTGCCTTTGCTGTCTTGCCTTCCAATCTATCCTCCTCACAAAGTTTGGCCGTTCCTCTTCCTTGATTTACATCTTTGTATGGCATCCCATCATGATCAGAATACGAAGTGCAAACTCTGGGCACGGCATAGGCGGTGCTTCGTGATTTTCTCCTGGCTCATTTCTTTTGCCTCCTCTCTCTCGGCTGCCCCCTCATCTCTGCCATCCTTCTCTCACCTCCTTGTCTAGGGTGTTCTTATTTCCTCTTTTCTCCCGGCCCCCACTTCAGCGTCTGCTGAGCCTGGTTTGGGCATCGCATGCTTATAAGTGCTCCTGGGACGTCAAGTCCACTCCTGCCCAGGCTACGCTAGGTGCCTCACCCTGGAATATCTATCCACTGCTGGGAACATGAACTATATCCAGCCCTAGGTGACATCCAGAAATTGTCTTCCTGCTTCCAGTGGTTTTCCCCAGATGCAGGGAGCCTCTTCTCACACATGCACTGACCACTGTCCAGCACAGGCTGGAGGGGACCCCTCCGCAAATCACTGCATCCCTTCTCTGTGCAGCTCTGCCTTCTCTGACACCCTGTTCTGCAGATGTAGCTGCTGTGGCTGCTCTGAGCTGTTGCAACCTCTGTCTTCCCTGAGGAAGACAGCTTGGCTCTGCCTCAGTTCCCCCTCCCTGCATTGTGGCCTGAAACCACCCACAGGCAAGTTATTGTAGGGCTTTGTCTCTCTTACTCCCTTTTTTCAGTGACCAGTCCTGCCCTGTTTAATGCTCCATGTCTCAAAACCATTGATTCATTTTGTCTTTTTTGGTTAAACCTCCTTTTCAAGGCAGCAGGGTAAATCTGGTCCCTATTATTCCACCATGGCCAGAAGTAGTGCTACCTTTACTAGTTTTTTTTTTTTTAATCTTTCCAGAGACATTCTGTGCATAAACAAGCATGTATTATCTCCCCTCCTTTCTACAAAAGGCACCCTTTGCTACACACTGTTTTGCACCTTATTTTTGTCTCTTATTATTTTACATACTGTTCCATATAGGTTGACCCCATTCTTTCAAAGACGGAGCCTGCATTTCTAACCCCTGCTTTCTTTTGCCTCAGTGAATGACAGCTTTGTTGTCACTGGTTATAATTGATGCCCGGTGAATAGTTGCAAGTTGAATACATGATGCTGAGACTGCGCCCGGGTGGCTGGACTCTCAGGTTTTGAGAACTAGAGGGAAAAGGACGCCTTGTGTTTGCCTTGCGGTTCTTTGCATTCCGGGGTGTTCTGTCCCCTCCCTTCACTCCTCTGAAGAGGTTTTTCCCTCCTCCTGGTCTGTGGTTGACTGAGGCACAGTACATAGCAGTAGATACATGTCAATTCTTGTCCCTTTTCTCCCATTTTGTAAGAATTCAAATTACGCAGCACAACCAGAGCCATTATTAAGAGAGGAATACCAGTTCAGGAAAGTGCTAGAAGGTGATGTGGAAATGGGCTCCATGTCCAGAAACCCAGCAAATGCTTTTTTCTTTCTTTTTTTTTTTTGAGTAAAGAAAATTTTTTTATTTTAGTTGTTTATTTGTTCCAAGCAAATGCTTTTTGGATGAATTCGGGGTTCACATTTGTCTTGTGTGATTATTCTCTAGCCCCTTGCTATGGGTTGAATTGTATTCCCTCAAAATTCATATTTTGAAACTCTAACCTTCAATGTGACTGCATTTGAGGATAGGACTTTTGAAGAGACAGTTAAGGTTAAATGAAGTCATAAGGATGGGACCCTAATCCAATATGACTAGTGTCCTTATAAGAAAAGGATGCATACACACAGGGGAAAGGCCACATAAGGACACAGTGAGAAGGTGGCCTGCAGGCCAAGGAAAGGGACCTTCAGAACGTGAGATATAAATTTGTGTTTTTAAGTCACCCAGTCTGTAATATTTTGTATGGAAATCCTAGCAAACTAATAGTCTCTCCTATCCCATCACCTCTTAAAGGCTCCACCTCTTAATACTGTTAAATCGGGAATTAAGTTTCAACATGCATTTCTGTGGGGACAGCCATTCAAATCATGGCACTCGGGTAAGCTAGCTCTTCCTTGGCCTCACTTTCCTCATTTGCGAACACTTAGAGGATTGCTGGATCGTATAGTAAGTGAATGTTTAACTTCACAGGAAATTGCCAAGATTTTCAAAGTGCTGTGCTATTTTGCATTCCGAGCTTTGCTGTTGTTCCACATCTTTGTCAAAACTTGGTGTTGTTTTTCATTTTAACTATTCTAGTGGTTAATGGTATCTTACAGTTTTAATTTGCATCTTCCTAATGACAGTGATGTTGAGTATATTTTAGTTTGCACATTTGCCACCTGCGTTTCTTTTTGTGAAGTCTCTGTTCAATTCTTTTGCCAATGTTTAATTAATATCTTATTTTGGGGCTATAAGAGGTCTACACATAGTGTTCCAGATATAGCCTTTTGTCCAATATGTGTGCTACATTTATATTTTTTCTGTGTATAGTTTACCTTTTCTTTCTTTTTTAAAATGCTATCTTTTAAAAGTCTTTAATTTTGAGCTAGTCCAATTTATTGATTTTTGTTTTCTCCCTGAGTATATGCTTTTTGTATACCAAGAATTGTTTGCCTTTACTAAGGTCTCAACATTTTTCTCTTATGTTTTCTTCTGGAAGTTTTTACTTTAGCTTTTACATTTAGCCCTATGATCAATTTTAAGTTAATTTTTGTTCATAGTGTAAAGCAAGTTTTACAACTTATTTTTTTTTCTTGTGAGTATTCGATTGTCCTGGCAACATTTGTTGAAAATCTTTTCCCATTGGATTACCTTGGCATTTTTGTCAAAAATAAATTGACCATATTTGAGTAAGTCTATTCCTGAACTTTTATTCTGTTTTATTGATCTATATGTCTATCTTATGTTAATAGCACACTGTCTTTATCACTGGAGCTTTATGATAAATCTTAAAATAGTGTAGTTCTTACATTATTTTAGCATGTAGTGTAGGAGGTAGTTTTAAGTCCTCCAACTTTGTTCTTCTTTTTTCAGAGTTGTTTAGGATATTTTAAGTTCTGAGCATTTACATATAAATTTTATTATCAGTCTCTCAATTTATGTTAAGGAAAACCTGATGGCATTGTGACTGTGATTATTATTGAATCCCAATACATTAGGAAGTATTAAGATCTTAACAGGATTGCATTTTCCAGTCCATAATTATTATATATATCATTTATTCAGGTCTTCTTTAATGTTTTTCAGTGAATATTTTGTTGTTTTTGGTGTATAGATTCAGCCTAGAGTAGTCTTCCAAATCTGTGGTTTCAGTTTCTACAGTTTCAGTTACCCATGGTATAGTACATTTTGAGAAAGAGAGGAAGAAAGAGAGAGAAGGAGAGCGTGAGCACACTCACATCACTTTTATTATAGTATATTGTTACAATGATCCTATTTTATTATTAGTCATTGCTGTTAATCTCTTACTGTACTTAATTTATAAATTACCCTTTATCATAGGTATGTATGTATAGGAAAAAAAAATAGTATAATAGGGTTCAGTACTATCTGCACTTTCATTTTTTTTTTTTTGAGGTTTTTTTTTTTTTTTATTAAATCACAGCTGCATACATTAGTGCAATCAAGGGGTACAATGTGGTGGTTTCATGTACAATCTGAAATGTTTTCATCAAACTGTTTAAGATAGCCTTTATGGCATTTTCCTTTTTTTTTTTTTTTTTCCCCTGTGGTAAGACAGAATTTATTTACGGAAAAGAATACAGAAAACACTAAAGCTCCTGGTAGAGAGAGAGAACTCAAGTGGGAAGAGAAAAGCTCTCTGCGTTTCTCTCCCGGTCTTTCCCCATCTCCCTCTTTAGGCTTTTAGTCTCGGGGTATATATAGGTGTATGGGTTCCTTGGCCAGGAAACGAAT
>CAUYRH010154789.1:0-26283 GCA_963574655.1 Perodicticus potto
TTTTAAACAAATTTCCTGATTTTGGATTATTTTCTCCTATTTTCCGGTAATATCCTACAAGCTGATATTTTTTTTTTTTTTTTTTTTTTTTTTTTGCAATTTTTGACTGGGGTCAGGTTTGAACCTGCCACCTCTGATATATGGGGCCAGCGCCCTACTCCTTTGAGCCACAGGCACTGTCAAAGCTCAGAGTTTTAAAAAAATTATTGTAATTACCAGGGATTCCATTCGTTAAGCACTCAGAATAATTTCACTGTGTCTTAGGTTTACCTTCTTGTTTTCTGTGATGAAAGGGTTTGTCCAGGGAACTAATAGTGTAAAATATATTTCATGGAGGGGAGAGGTTTTTGGTCTACTTGAGGGTACAGGCTTTTCAAGCCCTTAGAAGCATCTATTTGGAAACAATTAGTGTGTTAATTAGGGCGGATTCTTATCAGATCCCTTGGAACCTCTTGGTGAGCTCTCAGAGCAGAGGCGCTATGTCCTCAGAAATCAAACAAGCTTCCCTCTCTTCCGCAGCTTTCTGTAGCTAAGGGGTTTTGTTAATTCAGACCAGCCTTCCTTCTTCACTGAGCCTGACCTCTGGAGCCATGTGGAGGTGCAACCTGGTTGTCACGGGCATCCCCAGGGGGCCTCCCCCCAGCACATGATGAGCGAGAACATGCATGCGATGTGAGTCATGTTTGAACGACTTCAGGTCGTTTGCACAACACGATATTTGGCAGTCATATTTCTTGTCTTTCTAATTGGAAGGGCAAAGAGGTGGATTGATGGATGGGAAGTTACAAGCTGGAAAATATGTGGGCATTTCAGAGGAGGTACTAACAGCCACATGGCGCCACGTTAGTGGGGTCAGTTTCTGCTCAGGGCTATGTGCCGTGGCTGTCTCTTGGTACACTGTGTGCATTTTATATTCTTGATGGTGGGAAAGCATTGGGAATTCATGGCACCTACATTCCAGCTTGGGTTCTGTTAATAATGATGTGTATGACTTCAGATGTCACCTTGACTATGGATTAGTTAGGGTTTATAGCCAACTGAATTCAATAAGAATGATATATTGGAGGAAATTAGATATTTTCAACGAGTAAGCACTAAATGAATGAGGTTTTACTTGACTTCATTGTCTGGTTAACAGAGTGAATGTGAGCTGGTTAAAAATGGTCTTGCTGGGCAGATTCCCAGATGCTTAAACAACCACACCCAAGATATCAATCAAATCGTAGCTGTGCTCCAGGAATCCATCCTAGTCTTAAATTTGTATGGGTGACTTCCCTGAAGATCAAGAGGGGCTGAGGATGACACTAAGTGAAGCCACTGTGATGGAGGGAAGCGTCAGAATTCTTGATAATCTCCATAGACCCAAATGCTTAGCCAAACCCAACAAGATGGAAGACATTCAACTCTTGCTGTTCAATTTCATGTGGTTTCAAATTCAGAAGCAAAAGAACTAGATTAGAGAGCCCTCCGTTGGCAGCAGTTCACATGAAAGGGATCTGGAGGTTTTAGTTGACCACAAGCATAATATGATCCAACAGTGTGACTGTTGCTAAAAATGCTAAAATATAATTTGTAGGCTGCCTTAATAGACATATGGTGTCCAGATCCAGAGAGGTGATGGTACAGGGTCTTCTGGCGGGAGCAGGGCATGTCTAGAGGAGTAGGTTCAGCCCTGAACATCACATTTGGAAAGACCAGCAGGGCATGCAGTGGAGGAACAGCAAAGACATTGAATTAGATTAATGACAGGTTTGGTGCCTAGGTGCCCCCAGTGCCTAGTGAAGCTGGGCACACTGGAAGCCCACAGTCGCTTGGGCCATCACATTGGCTTCTGAATGATGGAGTATGGGTAGAGCTGAGCCACTCTACGTCCAGTCCTGGCCTGTGAAATGTCCTCATGTTGCTTCGTGCTGGACAGTAGGGTGGCACAGTGAGAGAAACCAAGCTGGGGACCCTTAATCCCTTTGAATACTACTTGGAAGGCTGCCTACCCCACATCCCCTTGAACTGTGATGAGAAGGAAAATATATACCTTTATTGTAGGAAACCACCAAGATTTGAGATGTGTTCATCACAGCAGCCGGCATCAGTGATCCTCATACAGCTGTGGAAAAGAAAATCGAAGGCAGAGAGGAGGGTAATGTGCTCATAGTATATATGGCGTATTAATCCCCTGAGATACTTACTTTTTCCTATAGAGTGCCATGGTGTCATCATATCTTACAGCAACCTCAAACTCTTGGGCTCAATTGGTCTTCTTGCCTCAGCTTCCTGAGTAGCTGGGACTTCCAGCACCAGCCATGATATTTTTCTATTTTTAGAAGAAATGAGGTCTCACTCTTGCTCAGACTGGTCTTGAACTCCTGAGCTCAAGCAATCCACCTGCCTTGGCCTCCCAGAGTGCTAGGATCACAGGCATGAGCCACCACTGCCTTGTACTCATAGCTACTGGGCCCTTGAGATAATGAAAAGGTGATTTTATCCTTCTTGAGACATCTCTGCTGCCTGGGCGATTATCGCTCTCCTGCCCTCTGAATCCCCCAAGTCATAGTTTTGGTTTAATGGTCTGAACAGTCCTCCCTCGCTTGGTAGTTACATGATCTTGAGCAAGTTACTTGACCATTCTGCACCTCAGTTTCTCTATCCATACAAAGGGCTTAATACCAGTGTCTACTTAATGAGTTGTGTTAATGATTAAATGAGTTAATCGTAGGAAGTACAATGGTGCCAACAGGTGTTCATTTTTTAGGTTTTTTTCTTTTTAAGGGACTTTCCTCAAGAAACTCGGACCTGGTGCCCCTGCCTTATAATTGCTCTGTGCCCTCGGAAGAGCCACTTAACCTCTCTGGGTTTCACTGTTCCCATCTGTAAAATGGGACAATGCCTCTGAGAGGAGATGATCACAGTGGATAAGCAGAAGACTTTGCAGTCTCTCATTCAGCCCCGACATGCGAGTGCCTCTAGCTCTGTTTTGTCTAGGAAGGAACGTTCTAACCTCAGAAACGAAGCCATGAGTCAAAGGGCATCAGGGAACCAGCAGTGACCAACATGGAAAAGCCAAGGGTGCGGGGGAAAGGGTCTTGCAAGAGTGAAGATCGCTTGAGACCTGTTCCAAGGGGAGTATTTTAGGGCAAGAGCTCTCCAAGGGGGTCCCAGCCCCCTGGGTGGACGACGCCTGTGTGGCTCTGTGGCCGTTGGGCCTGCCCAGCCTTCACCTTGTGGTGGGACTGTGACACTTCTCTGCCCTCCCACCCCCCGCCCCAGCAGAGTGGGCAGGGGCCTGGGGAAGGGGAAGGCACAGATGCTGGAGCATCTCACTTAATAATTCAGGGCTGGCTGCAGCCCAATGAGGTGTTTCACACTCTGCAAGGCAGATAATGAAGCATTCTTCCAAAATGAGAGAACGCGTCATTTCTTTGCCCTCCACTTTCTTAATAAAATCATTAAACTAGGATTTCCAGGGGCCTACCACCCCACCCACCCTGGCTGTTTCTGTGGGGAGGGAGAGGAGTGTTGAACTTGGGTGGGGGTGGGGAAGCCGGGCTGGGTGGGGGGCTTGGCTGGTGTCAGAGGGAGGGCAGGCCTACTGAGGGGGGTGTTGGGGTCTCAGAGGGCACAGGGGAGGGGGCCTGCTGATTTCTCACCACCCCAAATGACATATGACTTAGCAGGTCCCCAGGTCTCCGGGGCTGCAGGCGGTGCCATACTTTCCACATGTGTTTGGTATTATCGGTACTTTTACAATAATAACTGTGGTCTTGAAAGGGACTAGAATTAATTAAAATGTAGCACTCTGCCACACTTTCCATTATTATCACAGAAATGCCTAGCTGGGAAAGCCCTCCTTTGGTGGGGGGTCATCTTGTCCAGTCCCCTGTTTCTGGCTGGGTCTATACTATCAGCCAGTCTTAGAAGGTCACTGGTGAGGGAGGATCTGCAGCCTCAGAGGTTAAACTTCTTTCTTTGAAGGACTATTTTCACGGTATTTAAACAATCATAAGAAGGAAGGCCCAGTCTATGCCCATACCACCCTGGCTCCCCCCAATCTCATCTGATCTCGGAAGCTAAGCAGGGTTGGCCTGGTGCGCACTTGGATGGGAGAAGGAAGGTGGCAGACAGAAGTGGTGTTTGTGAATTGCAGAATTACACTAAGGAAACCCTGACAGGTTGTTCTAACCAAACTCTGCTGTGTCCTCACCTGAGGGTCACGGCCAGAAGCATCTCTTGGTTCAGATGTGAACAGGTTGCTTCACGGTTTAGGGTAGTATTTCTCCAACTCCTCCGGCTGTGTTGACCTTTGCAGCTGAATCATTCCTTGTGGCAGGAACTGTGCCATGTTTTGGAGGATGTTTAGTAGCCCCTGTGACCTCCAGCATTCCCATACCCAAATAATAAAAACCAAAGGGGTCCTTAGGCATTGCTGCATATTGTCAGTGGGGGGATAAGACTGCTCCACTGATTTAGGGAAAGACTCTCTGAAACCCGGTTCACCTCCTCCCCCATCCCCAAGGGAGCAGTTCTCATCCAGATTGTCATGACATGTGAGTGTGTCACCATCACCCGTGAGCAGGGGAACAAGTGACTGGTTGTGATTAACACCCTGAGGTTTGTGAGTGATTCACTTATTAAAACAAATCAGAGCAGGTATGAACATAGCACTGTTCTTTTCACTCCCTGGCCTTCCATGATGCTTTTCCGAGTGGCCAGAGCTGCCCATCACTGCCAGCCTGTCTCAGGCAGGTCACAGCCCAGATTGGGTTAGCCACTTTTGCTAATAGGCCACAAGCAGTGCAGTGATGACAAACTGTTGCTGTGTTTTATTGCTTCATCACCGTTGGGTTTGCTCATGGGGCTGTGCTGCCTACAGGACCATCACCCTCACACTTTGGAGGAAAATGGGACTCCTGGGGTTCTGCTGGTCCACCTGGACTCACCTCTTCAACTCTCCCGCCACTCACCACTGTGCTCCATCCAACGGCCTCTTCCTCTGCCTCCACCACGCTTCTTCCTTCCTGGGCTGCCTGGACCCCTGTCCCTGATGGTCTGAGTGTGGCTGGCTCTTCTTCTTCACTACGTCTCAGCTCACGTGGCACCTTCTCTGAGAGGCTGGCTGCACCCGGCATCTAGCTAATGTGGCCTTCTCTTACGGAGTCCACCTCCTTCCTATTGCCCCATTCTTTTTCTATGGCACCTGTCACTCTCTGCAGTCCTTTGTGTGTACCCCCTGTACCAGTTGCGTTCCCCAGGAGGCCAATGTGGAGATGGAGTTAGGGGCTTATTGGGGAATAACACCTTTGGAGGGGGGAAAGAAGGAGTTGAAGGCAACCCAAACCATGTCCACCAGCCTGTGGGGAGCTTCAGAGCAGGATGCCCAGTAGACTAGTCCCTTGTGGGTGGGAATGGCTTGGTCTGGGGCCAGGCATGGTGGCTCACGCCTGTAATCCCAGCACTCTGGGAGGCTGAGGCGGGTCGATAGCCTGAGCTCAGGAGTTCAAGACCAGCCTGAGAAGAGTGAGACCCCGACTCTACTAAAAATAGAAAAAATAACTGGTTGTTGTGGTAGACGTCTGTAGTACCAGCTACTCAGGAGGCTGAGGCAAGAGGATCACTTGAATCTAGGAGTTTGAGGTTGCTGTGAGCTAGGCTGATGCCACAATACTCTGAAAGAGTGAGACTCAGTCTCAAAAAATAAAGAAAAGTCTTGGTCCTTACGCCACCACCTTGCTCAGTCCTGGGTTGGGGCTGCCTCAAGAAGAATGTGACCCCAGCCTGAAAGCTGAAGAGGACTTTGAAGACTCTAGTGGCTGGAAGTTAGCGGCCTGTGATGTTCCTCTGAGCCAGGCAGGGAGGGTCTTTTGGGGGGATCTGGGTGACACATCTCTGAGCCTGTCCTTCTGGGCTAGAATGTGCATTTTTCCAGAGCCGGGACCTGGTAGAACTTGCTCGTGATGGATCCCATTCCCTACCATGGAGTCTGGTGCATGGTAGGACCAGGGAGCTCAAACAACATCGTAAAAAGACAAACATGAGTCTTTAGGAAGAAAAGGCAGAGAACCACTGTTCCAGCGCATCTCAAACTATCATTCACCTTGAAATGCTTCCAAGGTTTCCAAAGCTAAAAATATCATGATATTGGGGCTTCTTGCAGTATCAGAAGATGTTGGCTGGGTGGCATCTCTTGGAGCACATGGCAGAGGGAGAGGAAGCCCAGGGGATCGCAGAAGCAAAGGAAAACAGAACTATAAGGAGGATCGGAGGCACATGCCAGGGATGCCTCTCAAACTTGGTGGTTTGGGTTTGTCCACCATCCTGGGTTGCCGAACAAACCTCAGATACAGTGTTCCCAGAGACTGGGGTGGGGGAATGTTGTCCTTTACCTTTAGCCTGTCCTGTCCCAACATTTTCCTCTTCCAGAGGAACTGGGCTAGGCTGGGCTTGTCACCTGGTCTGCTGGTCTTTGATGGAGCAGGTTGAAGCCCAAGATTCTAAAAGAACAGGCCTGACTGTGAGGATGCAGTGATATGGAGGAATCTCCCAGGTGGCAGAGACTCCGGTGGGGCAGGTGCACAGCAGCCTTGGGGGAAGGCGTGGAGGGTAGGGCAAAGAGGAAGCAGGTGGTGGAGTCTGTCTTGGAGAGGCATTCCTGGCTCAGAGAGCAGGTGTGAAGCTCAGTTACAAACTCAGAAACGAAAGAAATAGAACTCCACTTTCCTAGCTCTCACTGGCACTGGGACATTTCAGGGTCCTACCCTTTTGGATGGTGTGACATCTAATTTCAGGGAGTGGGGAAGGCTAGCAGAGTGCTTTGCTGTTAGGGGAAGGATGGTGTGCTCTGTTCTATCATTTGTCCACACTTGGGAGAACCTCCTCAAGTTGACCTAATTTTCATACATTGGAATTACGAGAGCGAAGCCCTGTCTCTAAAATAGCTGTGCATTGTAGCAAGTCTCTAAAATAGCTGTGCGTCGTAGCAAGTCTCTAAAATAGCTGAGTGTTGTAGCAGATGCCTATAGTCCCAGCTACTCTGGGAGGCCAAGGTAAGCGGATTGCCTGAGCTCAGGAGTTTGAGACCAACCTGAACAAGAGTGAGACCGTGCCTCTACTAAAAATAGAAAACCTAGCTGAGCATTGTGGTGGACACTTGTAGTCCCTACTTGGAAGGCTGAGGCCAGAGGATTGCTTGAGCACAAGATAGCATAGTTTTTGTGAGTTATGATATCACAGCACTCTACCCAGGGCGACAAAGTAAGACTGTCTCAAATAAAAAAAAAACAAAACAAAACACTGATGTTCGTAAAGCCCTTCAAACCCTGTCTGGCCTGTCTATGCTCAGTTACTGTTCATTTTTCTTCCTTTCCCGTAGGTAGTCTACAGATAAGAGAGCTGCTCTCATCTCTAAGGCTTAATCTTGACAATTCACAGGGCCCCCAAATAACTCCTGAAAAAGAACAATCACTGGATCCTCCAACCATCGCTTCCTTAGCTCTCATACCTGGGAGGATGGGTAATCTAAAGTCTCCTGTTGGCACAGAACAGAACATGGTGTGACTCAATCTCTTGCAATGCCCTGCATTGCTAAGGGACTTATTTCATGGCTGAGAATGTTTCCTTATTCAGTATCAACTTCTTCAGCTGAATGGCTTTATTCCATGTTTCACTATCAGGGATGATCACCTAATATTAGTACTTTGGAAGGAAATGCCCAGTAAAATGCCCTTACCTTTAAGTGAGCTCACCAAATATTGAACCAGAAGTCTACTCCCTTTCTTTCATTTTTTTCTTTAATTATTATTGTTGTTGTTACTGTTATTTATAATGAAATTACATAGATGACATAGCACAACATTCATCTATTTGGTTATAAATAAATAAAACAATACAGGTATACATGCATTGACTAATTCAATGTCTCCTGCCTACCACCAATCTCACTGTCAAGGTAACTACTCAGGCAGATTGGTATGCTGCTTTCTGGCCCTTTTCCTAGACATTTAAAAATATGCATACATACATACATATGTGTATGTTTGTGTGTACAAACATAGAGCTCATAAAATGTAGATTTGCCTCACAGCATCTCATGTATTGAAATTCTACCCCTTTCTAGATGATGGTGTTAGGCTATTGGGAGTTGGGGAGGTGATTAGGTCATGAGGTTGGGACCCCGATGAATGAGATTAGCGGCCTTGTCAAAGAGGCCTGAGGCAGCTCTTTTGCCACTTCTGTCACATGAGGATACAGCAAGAAGTCAGATGTCTTCAACCTAGAAGGGGGTCCTCACCAGAATCTGACCACACTTATACCATGGTCCTGAGCTTCCAACTTCCAGAGAAACAAATTTCCATCATTCATACGCCACTCAGCAGATGTTATTTTACTACAGCACCCTTCCAGGACTAAGACATAGTGTGTGCACAGTTCTGCTACTTGGCTTGTCAGTCAGTACTTGATTCTTTTTATGCTACAATGTGATATTCTAGGACATTGAGTTTATTTTCTGAATTTACTTTAGTCCAATTGGAGAGGCAGGCTTGGGCTCTAGCAGCTCATGATGGGGGAGGGGGTGATTTAGAAAGCATGCAGTCCCCCCATCAAAAAAGCGTCAATTGAGGGTGGAATCTGCTTCTTGTACTCTCAAAGGGAGGATGGCAGAGCCTACAAAATGACCTTCTCATCGGTGATGCTTAGTTTCCTCTGTAAACTTTGCCAGGCTATTATACCCAAGTGTTTGACCAAAAACTAACCTAGGTATTTTGTAGATGTAGTTGATATCTACAGATCAGCTAACCTTGAATTGAAAATGTTACTCTCGATAATGTGGATGAGCTTCCTCTAATCAGTTGAAAGCCTTAAGAGCAAAAACTGAGGTTTCCTGGAGAGGAAGAAAGAAATCCTGCTTCAAGAGTATAGCATCAAACTCTGTCTGAGTTTCCAGCCTGCCAGCTTACCCTACAGATTTTGGGTTCAAATTGTAACATCCGCTTTTGCCATCCTATAGCAAGACTTCCCATCCCATACAATTGCTTGAACCACTTTCTTAAAATCAACCTCTCTCTCCCTCTCTAGAGGGAGAGGGAGAGGAAGAGTGTGTGTGTGCGCTTGTGCAAGCGTGCACACTGCATTGGTTCTGATTTCCAATTTTCTGGAGGCCCCTGGCTGAGACCGAAATTTAATTCTTCCCCAAATGTTTCCATTTTAAGAATTTAGACTATAAGACCATAAGAGGCTGCAGAACAGAATCTCGCAAAGCCATCCTGGCCCAGGTCCTGTCTATTGCTTTGGGATACCTGCTCTTCCTGCTCCTATGCTCAGCCACGTTCATCCTCTGTGTTTCCTAGTTGTCTGGTCCCTGGTCCTCCTCCGTCAGCTGGAGAGATCTTCTCCAGTGCTTCCTGAATACCATCCCCATGATAAGTTGGTTTCGTAGTTTTGTAACCCTTGTCATTGCCTCCATGAGTCTGCCACCTCTGACTCCTTTCTCAAGTCCCTGGGAGCCCATCTCAATTGGGTCAACTGCTGGCATTCCCTACTGGTGACAATTTCCCCTTGCAGCAGGTGCCTGGCGTGGGTAAGACCAGCAGAGGTTGCATGTCAGGTGAGAAGAAACGCAGAAAGTCACTTGTGACTGATCCTTACTTCCCCATTGAAACATCAGAATGGACACTGTTCCCTATGACAGCAACGAAATGAAAACACCCAGTGTCTTGGAAGGGGTGTCCCCCCTTTAAACAAAAGTAAATCATGAAAACAAAACATCTTCGGCTATGTAGCTTTGGGGTGAGGAAGAGGTGGAAATGTTGCCAGAGTTGGCCTCCTGAGTTTCCTGTTTTCAGGCAAGCGGGAAGTATAGTGCAAACATCCTTCTTCATTTATGGGCTTTGTTCTTGTTCAGCCAGTGTGCTGTTTGACAGGGTGGCCTTTCAGGCGCATGCTCCTGTCTGCGTTATCTGCTTTAGATCAAAAGAGAAAAAGCCTGAGAATGTGCTCGGAAGGGCTGGATAACGCACACATGCCAGTTACAATCATAATCAGGAGTGCGTGGGCGGGACCTCTCGGGGAGTCTGGGACTGTGTCCCTTTCCCTTAGATCTGTCTTCTCAGGTCTGACACTCATTGTATCTTAGTGGAGCATGGTGGCATCTCCTCCCCAGCGGGTCCCTCCATCCCAGCAGGTCCCTTCACAAACTCAGTTGAAGGACGAGGGTTACCAATTCTACTAGAGAACATGATGTTTAAAAAATTCACTCCTTTGGTATCTTTGAGCACTCACTTTTCAGAAAAGATCTCTACAAGATCTAGAAAACCTATGACCATTTGCCCAAGATGGTCCTAGTTGGATAATAAATCCTAGGGTGTCACTACCTATAGCCCTTCTGGGAAACTCTGAAAAAAAAAGGAAAGGAAATCAACGACCTTTTCTAGGAGCTAGGATGGGGCTTAGTGCTGGGAAGGACCCTTGCACAGAAGCATTGATTGGCTATTCAATTACCTCGGGAATTAGAAGCCTCTATAAACCATGAGGCAGGGGGCTGGGAATGATTGTGTTGGCTTTCTGTACAGCCCTCGACTGGCTGGATGTGCACACAGAGCAGGTGACAGGAGGTGGGGTTGCAGCTGTGTCAGTATGCTCTGCAAAATGAGGCCCAGCTTTTAAACTGTCACAGCAAGGTGCCGAGGACACAAGTCAAGGCCTTAATGCAAGAAATTGGGCCTTGGGAAAATGGCAAAGTTGAACTGATGTACAAGTGTGGAAAGAACCCTTCTCTGAGCCCGGTATTTGTGGCAAGATGTTGCCACACACCTAGTGGGCTAGATAGCTAGGAATACATGTCATTTGTTTAGAATTTGGCACATGGGGAAACCTATTTGCATAAGTTCTTGCTTGGGGCCCATAGCACTGGGAGGTAGGGAGGACAGTATTATCATCCACATCTTTTTATTTCTGAGGATGAGGAAACTTTTCCAAGTCTCCGCAGCTAAAGGGGGGCAGAATCCAGATGTTGAGACTAGTTCTTGCTCTGCCTCGTTCTCTTGGAGTCTACTTACTGGGGGGACTGGCAAAAGTGCTTTGCATTCCCACAGGGGCTTTGACGTTCTCTGCAAGGTGAATTTGTTCAAGGGACCCAGGTTAGGGTTTTGTTGCTTTGGTTTATATGGACAGGTCAGGGAGGCTCCGTGAGCGGGGAGATAGGAACAAAGCTTCAGCAGCAGGGCTGATGTTCTAAGGGATCAGGCCAGCTAATTTCCATTTTCAACTTTCAGGACCCCTGCTCAGCACACAACCGGTGGCAGGACCCCTGGCCCTGGAAGCAGGGAGCAGAAGCCAGCGGTGAAGGCCAGGTGCAGGGCGGCTGCGAGCTGCGTCCTCAGACTCACTACGTGATTGGGAGCAGCACAGGCAGGGGAGGCGATTGAACTGCGGGTGACCCCACAGAGCAAGGAGGCTAATTAAAGCTTCTCTTCCCCACACTTCAGTCCCAAGCCCCTCCTGCCCTTCCTCTTGATGGTGCGGCTGATAAGGAGGTATTGAATTTATGAAAAGCGATGAAGATGTTTGGATAAGCTGTGGTCCCAAGGCAAGCTGGCCGGACGAGTTAGGGCCTGACAGAGGCAGCGGGGTGGCTTTGAAAGTGTCCTCCAGGGCAGGCGGGGCAAGGAGGAGAGGGAAGGGGAGGACCCAGCGCTAAACGTGACGGCCCGCAGGCCTCGCCTTGGGACTGCACACCTTGGCCATTCAGGTGGAAAAGGGCTTGCTGGCTCCGCCTGCTCCGTGCCACCTGGCAGCCCACGGCTCCCAGACCTGCTGCTCCAGTCCCATGAGAGGAATGACTGCGGACATGAGGCTGCTGAGGAGGAAAGGGTGGAGGCTGGGAGAGAGCCCTTCCTGTCCAGAGGCAAAGAAGTCAGATGCCCACGACATGGGAAGATAGTGAGGATGACAGCAGCCATTTTTTTTTTTTTTTTTTTTTTTTTAAGACAGAGTCTCACTCTGTTGCCCTAGGCAGAGTGCTGTGGTGTCATCATAGCTCACAGCAACCTCAGTCTCTTGGGCTCAAGAGATCCTCTTGTCTCAGTTTTTTTTTTTTTTTTTTTTTTTTGTGGTTTTGGCTGGGGCTGGGTTTGAACCCACCACCTCCAGCATGTGGGGGCGGCGCCCTACTCCCTTGAGCCACAGGTGCTGCCCTCAGTTTTTCTAGTTTTAGTAGAGTTGGAGTCTCACTTTTGCTCAGGCTGGTCTAAAACTCCTGAGCTGAAGCAGTCTGCCTGCCTTGGCCTCCCAGAGTGCAGGGATTACAGCTATGAGCCCCTCGGCTGGCTGACAACAGCCATCGTTTACAAGAACACTCATCACGTGCAAAGGGCTTTATCTGCAGTATCTCACTTAGTCTTTCGACGTGAGAGTTGTGGTTGTTCTCTGCCCATTGCATGGATGTAGAAAGTGAAGCTCAGAGAGGTTAGGTAACTTGTCTAAGACCACAGGGCTAATAAGACATTGATTTAGGAATCAAAACCAAACAGTGAATTAAAAACAAAACAAAACACAATAGTGGTTTTAATCACCACTAAAAAATAAACAGTTCAGACTCTGGAGCCTTTTAGAATGAAAGTTGACCTCCTCTAAGCCAGGACACTGTGCCTGCGTGGGAAGGTGGGGCTCCTGGTGTGTCTGTGTGTCTGCAGGAATTGCAAGGTGAGATCTAGCTTTTATCCCAGGATACATTGTGTCTGGACATATTCCTTGGCCAGGTGGCTCCTTACCTGCCCCTCAGCATCAGCCCCTTTGGCCTTCTGCAAGTGGTTACAGGGAGCAGGTGGTTGTTGTGGACCAGGAAGTCTCACACCCCTGAAACCTCAATGTTGGCTGCAGAAACATCAGCTTCCAAGGTCTTAGGAGAGAAATGCCCCAACATTTCCCCGACACCCACACCTCACTGTCCCAGAGGAGCTCAGGGTTCTGTGGCTAGCTGGTCTCCTGGTGTGGCCCATGTGTACTCTGCTCAACATGTCCCATCGCTGTGCCGCTCTCAGGTGCTGACCTGGGTATGATTTGCAGGTAGATGATGGAGGCAGGTGGCTTTCTCTGGTGTCCCTGAGGCTGCAGGAAGAACCTCCAGGAAGGCAGGCCAGCTGGCATGAGTGTAGTGTCCTATGGGACAGATATATCACTTACCTCTACATTAAAAGGGAGACCCCCCAACCCCAGCACACTTTGGAAGAAGCTAAGGCCAGAGGCAGGAGGCTGTCTTGGCAGAGTTTCTCCACCGTCGTCTCCTGGGTTCTGATTTTTCCCTGCCTTCTAGAGGCCGGCTTTGAGGAGGTAAGGCCACCTGCTGATGTGGACCCTCCCCAAACAGAATCATCCCCTCTCTCCTCCCCACCTTCACCCATTGGGAAGAATTGAATCATTTGAATCAGCCAAGGTTAATTAAGTCACACGCTTTAGCTACGAGTACCACAAACAGAGCAAACAGACAACCCTCAGAATGGGAGAAGATTTTTGCATGTTATGAATCTGACAAAGGCCTGATAACTAGAATCTACAGAGAACTCAAACAATAAGAAAAGTGCAAACAACCGTCTCGATGAGTGGGCAAGAGATTTGAACAGAAACTTCTCTGAGGATGACAGACGAATGGCCAACGAACACATGAAAAAATGTTCATCGTCTTTAATCATCAGAGAAAGGCAAATCAAAACCACTCTAAGGTATCACCTAACCCCAGCGAGATTAACTTACATCACAAAGTCCCAAAACACCAGATGCTGGCGTGGATGTGGAGAGAAGGGAACACTTCTACACTGCTGCTGAGACTGCAAACTAATACAGCCCTTTTGGAGAGAAGTATGGAGAATCCTCAAAGATCTAAAGGTAGACCTTCCATTTGACCCTGCAATCCCATTAGTAGGTATCTACCCAGAAGGGCAAAAATTATTTTACCACAAAGGCATTTGCACTAGAACATTTATTGTGGCTGAATTCATAATTGCCAAGTTGTGGAAGCAACCTAAGTGCCCATCAACCCATAAATGGATCAACAAACTGTGGTATATGTACACCATGGAATATTATCCAGCTGTTAAAAAAGATGGAGACTTTACCTCTTTTACATTTACCTGGATGGAGTTGAAATACATTCTTCTTAGTAAAGTATCGCAGGATTGGAAAAATAAATATCCAATGTACTCCACACTAATATGAAATCAATATATAAACAATTACATGTTCCTAAGAACAATAAAACACTGTTATAGTCTGGTTCGGGGGTAGAGGGAAGTGGAAGGGGGGAGGAGGGAGGAGGTATGGCAGAGGTCGGGAGGGCATGAGGCGGAATCTCACCTACTGTACACATTGTGAGTGTGTATAACACGCCCCCTGGGTGAGGGACTGTTCTACAGACGGAACTTTACCCTGCAAGTGAGAACAATGTAACCTAAATATTGTACCCTCATATTAATTTGAATAAAGTTTAAAAAAAAGTCACTTGCACTAATTCATATATTCTTCTCAACACCTGAATTTCCATGTGTTTTTCTATTCTTGGGAGTACCTGCTAACCAAGAAGGCAGAACTATGATCCAGAAAATTAAGGTAGGGGACCATCTGGTCTGGTCTGGTCTGATCTGGTCTGATGCAGTCGGGGCTGGAAGGTAGTGAGAAAGAATAAAGGCAGGAGGAGGGAAAGTCTGTGCATTTTGATGTAAGTACCCACCATTCTGGTTAAATGCAAGGCACGATGTATACGCCAGCCTGGATCATTTAAATGAACAGTTCAGACTTGGTTTTAATATTGGTCATGGTGCTCCCGACTCATTTCATTAGTGTCAGTTTAACAGTTGGTTACATGGGCCAGGGGTAATATTAATGATTACTTGTTAGTTAAGTGGACATGGAGCTTTTACATAAAATGCCAGCAGTGCAGAGACCTTGGCAGTGCCGTCCCCTGTGCACGCTGGGATGGACAGGGTAGGGCTGTGGGCTTGTGGGAGCTGGCATTCCCAGGAGGACAGCTGACAAAGGATGTCCTGAGCCCCAGCAGGTCTGGCTGGGCCTCCCCTGGAGTTTGGCCCAGGAAGCCCCTGGAAAGGTGAGCCGCCACCATTTTGGGGCCAAGTCATTGTCTGAGCAGGAGCTTTTTCTGCAGAACCAGACACCAGCTCATGAGGCACCTCCCCAGAGCCCAGGAGAAATACAGAGAGAGCCCGCCTTGGGCCTCCCTCCTGGGAAAGAAGCCGCCTGCAAAATCTGGGTTGAGTTTTTCTTGTGCCAAGAGGGGAATGCCCACCAGTGATTTATGCAGACATTTATAGAAAGCATACAGGTTTGCTCATTCATAAAATGGAAGAACAGAGTGTTTTCTGCCCTGGCCGGGCTCTGGGGCAGCTCTCAGGGTAGTGTGGCTGATGGTAATCATTTCCGGACATGCCCTGATTTGCCCGCGGGGAGAAGGCCAAGGTTGCATGGGAACAGGCCACAGATGGAGCCCAGAGTGCAGGCTGCCTACCCTGTGGACAGAGCCAAGCTGGGCTGTTAGTAAGAGTCACCTCCTGGCCGTGCTGCCCCTCTGGCCCACCCTCTCCCTTCTCCTGGCCTCTTCCCAGATACTTTCCCCCCTTGCAGAGCTCCCTAACTGCTAGGGAGGCTGCAGCCTGCAGGGACCAAGTGACATGAGGGCCTGGGGCCTGCCTCATGGGAACTTGGGGGAAAGGGATTCTTCCTGGCCCTATCTGGTCAGTAGGGCTGGGGGCTTCTACACAGACTGACTTGACTGTGGTCAGCTGCCCAGTGGGAGTCAAGTTCCGCCTTCCCCTCCCCAAGCAGCCTTGGCTCTGGTTGAGCGGTTGGTTGACTCACCACACCAGCATCTTCTCCACGCCTGGCCAGGCAGCCTTGCCTGTGGGGTGGGTGGGCAGTAGAGAAACAGTTTCGTCAGAAGCCACTGACAAGCAGAGAGTGATTTCATTTCAGTACTGCTGTGACCTCCTGGCTCTGATGTCCAGTGGCATGGTCTTTGGGGGTGGACTTGGGCTTCTTTTAAGTGAAAATTCCACTAGTGCAAGATGCAAAGTGGCATCTTTCATGATTTTCCTCCCTCTTCTTTGGAGCCAAAGGCTCAGGAAGTTGGAGGTTTGGACCAGGTGAGCCCTCCACCCCACATGAGGATTGGTTCCAGTGACACTTTACCATGGCCATCTCATTCTTGGGAACCCTGAGCAGGGTGGGAGGAGCTCAGAAAAGGCAGAGAAGGAAATAAGGAGAAAGAAAAGCAAAGGGAGGGGCGCCCTGACAAGTGTCTTGTTGATCTGCTCAGGCTGGGACCTTTAACAACAGAAATTGTTTCTCATGGTTCTGGAGGCTGGAAGTCCAAGATCAAGGTGGCGGCAGGTTTGTTTTTCCCTAAAGCCTCCCTCCATGAGTGCAGCTGGCCATTTCTCTGTGAGTACAGGTGTCCACGTCTTAATCTCTTTTTATAAGGACACCAGTCACACTGGATCAGAGCCCACTCATGTGGCCTCATTTTACTTTAATTAGCTCTTTGAAGGCCCTTTCTCCAAATACAGCTGTGGCTTCCATGCATTTAGGGTCCCTTTGGCCAGGCACTGGGTCAGACACAGTGGGAAACACATTGTCCTGTTTAACCAACACACAACCCTGAGTGGTTGGTGTCTTTGCTCCCATTTATAGAGGAAAATGAAGGTCAAGGGGTTTGAACGAAGTTGTCCCAGTTACCACATTCCAAAGCCTGTCTCTTAAGAGAAAGGAAAATGCAAGGAGGGAAAGAATATGGGAAAGAATGAGGGTTATGTGGTTCTGGCATCAGAAACAGCCCTGCAGAGTCTCCTTGGGCTGAATCTGACTCTCAGGATTAATCGCTGTTCATTGCAGTCCTATACAAGAGGCTGGGTAACATTGATGTTCTCTCTGGACTGTCCTCTCACCAACACTGGCCAGATCCATGTGGGAGCCAAGGATTTCCAACTCCCTGACCCTAGAGGGAGGTCTTGTGACCTTAGGCAAGTCTCCTGACTTTTTTGGGAACTCGGTTTTACCATCTGTAAAATGGGAGCATAGAAACCTCACCCAAGTATTCTTCACTGGAAGATCCTTGTTAGGGGATGGAGTAACAAGGCAAAGAATTGGATAGACCTGGCATCAAAACTGAAAATGGTGATGGGGACCTTTGTATCCAGGCTGCTAAAGAACTGCACAGAAATCCACAAAAAAGTTTAGGAATGTGGCATCTAGAGGTCCAGTGTCATTTTATGTCTCTGCCCTGTGCCTCTAAATCCTTGACTCTCAGCTCCAAGAAACTGCTCTGAAAAGGAAGCAGCACTTTGCATAGAGTGGTTTCTTTGATTTTCTTAAGTTCTTGTGAAGGTTTGTGTGAAGACAGGCTGAGCAGCTCCTTGACAGAGCAGATTCACCTCCACACGACCAGTAAAAGCACCAGGGGGAACTTCTGCGGCTTCATCGATCATCTCTTGCTCTTATAGACATCTCAGTGACCTCAGGGTCCCAGTGGATGCTCAGGCAAATAAATTCACCTTTGTATCAGTTACAGAAATAGTATTTTTATAAAAAAGATGGGAGTGTGCTACAAGGACACCACAAACCAGCTTGCAGGGGCTCCTAGGGGCCAAGTCTGGCACAAACGTGCGCCCCAAAATGCTTTAGTAGAAGAATGAAGGATAAGCCATTAAAACGGGAAGTCATGAGTCTGCGCTAGTGATATTCTTAGGGAGATATAAGTAGATGGTAAATTGATTGCTAGATGGAGGAGAAGGCAGAATCTTGCTAATTGAATTCTGAGGACCAATGGGGCAATGTGGGAGGAACGCCGGAGCTGGAACGTCTTGTTCTGAAACCTTCCTAGTGAAGATGGGATCAGGTGAGGCTCCTCAGCGCGTGGCAAACTCAGGAAGGCATTTTGTTGAGGAGCGGGTTATTTTCACCATCTTAAAGTGTATCCTCTCAGAATGCAAAGGAGGTGGAAACAAAAAGCCGAAAAGGAGCAGCTGATATTAGTGGGGAAATTGGGCAACATCTTGAAAAGATGATAAGAATCTACCACCCCCATGAGGACCAGATGACATCTTGTATCAGAAGGGATTCTCCGAGAAGGACCCAGCGGCACCTAGCGGGCACCCAGCCCGGGGTGTAGAACATCCGTCCACTCTCTAGGAGACATCAAACAACCTCTCCAGGAGGAAAATTCTATTAAAAAGAAAAAGAGCTGTGGGGGGAGAACACATTCTTTAAAGCTGTGGACTGTGCCAGGTTAAATGTGGTCAGAGAGATAGGGCAGCTCAATGCTGTAGCCGGCTCTGGATCAGATTCTGCATGGGAGGGAAACAGTGGCATAAAGGCAATTATTAGATCAACTGGCCACACCGGGACGCGGACAGAGATTAAAGCAGCACATCGGTGCACATTTGTGGAGCTGGTTACTGCACTGTGGTTATGCAGGAGAATATTGCTGTTTTTAGGAATATGCCCTGGTGCATTTGGCAGGCAAAGGAGCCACAGTGTATGGAACTCAAGTGGCTCAGAAAAACAAAAGTGGGTGTACATGAGCAGTATGCAGAGACAGAACAAAAGGGGTGAAGGGTGTTTGGGCATGTCTTGTACTGTGTCTGCAACTCTGTATAAATTTGAAAAATGCCCAAATAAAAGGTATAAAAAAAAGAAAGAAACTGGCACAGCAGGGGAAGCATGGGTTGTCAGAGCCCTACCTGTCATTTCTGCGTGTTGGATCGATTTTGCTTGACTTTGTGAGAGCATCTGTATCCAGTTTGTAAAACAGCCAAGTCCTGTGGCTCTAGTCCATTCCCCTCCTCAGCAACCTGGTCCCAGCTTCCTTCCCGGTGTCTGGCTTTGACTCTGGCCATTTCTGCCTTTCCTTCTTTCTGCCGACATTGGCTTTTGCCTGTTCTTCAGAGCCCAGTGTGAGCCCCCCCTCCTCCGGGAAGCCCTCCTGGACTGCTTTTGTTCACTGTGTAGAATTCCCACAGATGCTACCAAGACAGTTTCTCATGTTAGTGTGTGATAGTCATTGACACAGCTATCAAGTATTTCTAGCTTTTTGCCTATGAGTAAGTTAGGACTATATTTCCTGGGCTTCGGAGGGTTGGGTGGCATCATGTGACCAGTCATGGCCAATGAGCAGAAAGATGTGTTGCTTCAGGGCGAGGCCCTCCTTTCCATCCTCTGTGGTGACCAACAATCTGCCAGTGGTGGCTATGCTATTGGCCTGGTCAGGGTGGCCACAGCATAGAGCAGAGCCCTGGCCAACTTGCTATGGACATGTAGCAAAAACAAGAAATAAACATTTGCTATTTTAAGCCATGGGGATCCGGGGGTTCTTTATTATCTTAGCCAACTTATCCTGTCCTGTCCTTACATGCCATGCCTTTATAGATGTTACTCCCTCAGCCTAGAGTGTTCCCCTTCCTTCCACCTGGCAAATTTTTATTCATCTTCCAAAGCCCTGTTCAGGTATCACCTCATTTTTTTTGGAATCAAGTTCTTACTCTGTTCCCTGGTATCATAATAGCTCATGATTTTTAAAATATAAAGGCATGCCCCCCCTTGAGAATCCCCAGCCCTCATCTGCCATACTTGTGTGCACAGTTCACACGTATTTCCACAATACCCAGCCCGGGGTGCTGCTGGGTCCTTCTCAGAGAATTCCCTGGTTTTCTCTCCCTTGCTGGATTATGGGTCCTTTGGGAGGGATGCTGTGCCTTCCTGGTCTGTGTGTGTTGCGGCTGCAGGTCCGGGGAGGTCCGTAAGCAGCAGACGTCTGCAGAGTGACTCTTGATCACAGATCACAGAAACAGGTGTGGGATCATCATGAACTCATTCCAACACATAATTATGCAGAAAATGGTGACAGTGATGTGGACATGGAAGGCTTTCCATCTCAGGTTCTAGGTCCTAGGCTTGTTCTTGGAAATGAACCAAGAACCATGAACTGGAGAAGTGTCCTGGGTCTAGCCCCAGAACTGCTGGTGGCCCTGTTGGTTATTGGGCTGATTGCTTCCCTTTCCTGGGCCTCTACGTCCATATCTGCAAAATGGGTCATGGACCTGAGGATCTTTGCTTCGTCTTTCTTTCCTCAAAGGCAACAAACTTAGGTCCATGTGGAACAACCCCAGAAAGACCAGGTGAGGGAACCTGCTCTTTATTCCTTGCTTAAGGGCAGGGAGGGAAGAGTTCTGGCCTGGTGCAAACCACTGGACGCACTGTCCCGTGGCCTGGACTCCTGGGAACATTGCTGGCATTTGGGGGAAAAAGCTCGAGTGTGCTATTTTCCAAACAGCGCTGCTTCCCAGACCGAAGAGAAAAGTTGGCAGAGGAGAGCGGTGAGTCTCTCCCCTCCCCTCTGCGCAGTGGTGACACTTCAGTGGGCTCTCTAACGAGCCTGCACCCTCCCCACAGCCATGGCTTGTTTGCTTCTCCCGGGAGCCTGGCACGGAGCCCTAGATGTTGTCATTGTCTTGGGGACAGATTTCCCTCCCCCCAGAGCCTTAAGTGGCCCACACCACTGGGTTGCGCAGCTATGCCCCAAAACAGGCTCCCCACCCTGGGTCACCTCCATCCAGCACCTCTCCCATCCCTATGGCTGCTTAGAGCAGCACAAAATAAGCTCAGTTTGTCGTACGTGGGGAAAGTTCTCGGAGGCCTGTGAGGGGGGCCGACCTGCAGACACTTCATTCACAACTTGTTGGTGGTGGGTATTTCTTTTCTGAGAGAGGCGGGGGGTGTGGTTGCCAAATAAATCTTAGTGTTTTTTTTTTTCTTCTCCCTAAAAAAATCATTGTGTTGTAACGCAGGGAGAGCCCGAGCTGCTGACATTTTTATGGGGCTGCCTCTGGTGAAGTCTGTAGTGTCTGCTTGGGCCATCCAGAGGGTCTGTAGATCTCTTTCTGTCCCCATTGCCATCCCCCACCCTTTTTCTCTCCCAGCAATACAACTGCAGTTCAATAGTCATCTAGAATTCTCAGGGAGGCTACCTAGGCTAGGACGGGGTGGGGGTGGGGGAGGTGACATCACATCCTCAAGCACGGATTGGCTGCCTTCAGGCCTCAGGAATGATATCATCTCTGCTTCTGCCTCCCCACCACCCCCACTTCCAGACCTTTCCAGGCCAGCCAAGGCCCCTCTCCCCAGCACCCCACCCCAGGATACCCTGTTGCCTTGGAGACCACAAGTTTTCCACCTCGTTGTCTGAAGGAATGGTAATTCATTATACGTGTGACGTTGGGGTGAAGGGTGCAGGGAGCTGGGGCGGGGGGAGACCCCTGGCTGGACGGTTGGGAGGGAAGGTTGTGGACAGCAAAATAATGAACAAAAATATGTTTCACGCATGAGAAGCTGTCAGAGAGGGGAGTGAGGGAGAGGTCAAGGAAAGTGGTGTTTATGGCATGGAAAACTGAAGGCTCTCAAACAACAAGCAGTGGCCAAGATATTGTTGGAAATGACCACCCCCTCCCCGAGACAGCTCATTAGGAAGATTTTGGAGAGAGGCCTGCAGGAGGTGGGGGCTGCTGTGTTATCTTCTCTGGAGGAAAGGCCATCCTCCCTCCATCCCCCTCTGGAGGTGGATCCACTGAGACACTCCCCCCACCCCCAAGCTTTTCTCAGGGAACAAGCAGTTTCTTAAAAAAAAAAAAAAAAAAGAACCAGATAAGGATCCACCCACCTCCAGAAACAAAGACTGTGGGTGTCTCCAGGAATGGAGCACCATGGCACCACGGATGCCTTTGTTTGTGTCCTCAGGAGACCAAGGCGAGGGGCAAGGACAGCCTGTTGAGGTTGTCTGCTGTGTGTGTTTCCATGCTGTGTCCTTTACCTGCGCACGCTGATCATGGTCACTGGGGGAATATTTCAATCCTGCTTTCCCTAGGACAGGAAAAAGACAGCAGCGTACAAGTTCCTCTGGCCTCAGTGCGTCTTCCTCCCTTTCGTGTCTCCCCAGAGGGACCTCATCTCTCTCCAGGCACCGTTCCTGTGTCTTCCTGTTACATTCCTTGATGTGTGTTCAATGTTTCTTGTCTGGGCAATTCTGTAGATTCAGGAATTGGAGATACGAGGCTGAGAACATTGACAGGACATCGTGCTTCTCTGGGTCCCTAATGTATCAGTTCCAAACCTCCAATCCCAGCCTCCGAGCTGCCTCTGAGTCTGTTACAGGTAATTCTGAATCTACAGCGCTCTGCTTAAAAAGAAACTAAGGATGCAATGGAAAGAGAGGTTGAAGATGCCCCAGTGCCTGCCTGAGTGGTGAACGATGTTGGGTAATTACGGGTGAGTCTGCAGATTCATTTGAGGAATGGATTGTTGTAAATGTGTTTGTGTGCAGAGATTGGCAAACATCTATTTCCCTATGTTCGGAACACACCAACAGCTTAAGAAAAGCTGGCTGCTGTTATTTTCTTGTGTATTCTAACAGATTTTCTCAGCTAAAAATGTATTTTAAAATACCAGGTAGAAATGGATGAAAACTATACACATATGTACAGACATAAACATCTGACAGAAATACATCTCTCTCTCTCTCTGAGGGTGATTGCATTTCCTTATTTCTGTCTTTGAAATTCACGTGTTTTGCAGTGAGTAGGTATTACAAATATAATCAGGAAAGCAGAAAGCTATTAAAAAAAAAAAACTGGTCATCAGGCAGGATGTTCCAAAGGGCAGATGAATGGTAACTTCCAAGATGAAGTAACCGGACGTCTGTCAACTCAGAGAAAACAAGGTGTGTGTCTGTCCCCAGTGGCGTGGTGTTGCAAACATCTCTGGAGTCCAGAGGCTTCTCTTCACTCTGCCCTGGCCTCATTTCTGGGCTTTAGAGAGAAAACCACGGATCTGAGTAAGGGGAAAGGAGGTGATCTCAAGCAGCGTTCTGCTCCACTCTCCTCCCTTCTAAGCTGAAATGTGGATGTCAATCCAAATTTCCACAAGCCCAAAACCAAAGGCATAATTTTCCAAAACCATCTCCTGCCACCCCCTAACGTTCCTGTGTCTGCTCCCAGAACCACTATTTTTATTCTAGCTAGGAAATTTGGAGTTGTTTGTGATTAATCTCTGTATGTCACTCTCCAGGAGAGTCATCAAGACCATTTCGTTTTCCTTTCCAAGTGTGTCACCGAATGCATCCTTCCTCCCTTACTACTGTCCTCATCCCAGTCATGTCCTTCCAATCCCAGCAGAAGTGCCTTCTCCTCCATGAAGGCTTCCTTGGTCACTCCTGACTTTACTGATTTATCCTGAATTCCAACAAGATAAACAGACTGTAATACTGTCACCTCCACTCTGGCTCACGCAGCAGCCTCATATTGTCTGGGGGATTAGACTTGGTTGCCTCGCTAGAACCCATGACCTTGGAGAGTGGGCCTTAGTAAGGTCTCAGGGTAGAAGCTCAATACAACGTATTGGTTAAGTCAGAGGAAACCGCTTCCTCTCTTGACAAACCATATTGGTATTTCATCCTCTTCTCTTCCTAAATGTTCACTCGACCACCTGACCTGAATGCCCAGTGTCTACTTTAACTTTTCTTTCTTTAAGTCTAATTTCTCATATGCTCTTGTCTGTAAAAATATGGATTAAACTCTACCTTGAGAGTTTGATTATTCTCCTGATAAGTAGCTCCAAATTCTCTACAATCAGTTTGAAAAGCAAGTCGGTCAAATGTTTTGGGGTTTGGATTCTGGAATCAGACGTCCTGGATCTGGGCGTCCAATATGGTAGCCACTCGCCTCATGCTTCCCTGTCAATTTAAATACATTGTTGTTAAATAAGTTACAAATCCAGTTCTTCAGTCATATTAGCCACTCTTCAAAGGCTCAGAAGCCGCCCGTGGCCAGTGGCTAGCCCATTGGAAAGCCCAGATATAAGACGTGTGCATCCCTGAACAAAGTCTGAATGGACAGCAGGCCAGAGCCACACGCGGCCCAGCTCTGCCACCGTTTGAGTGACTTCATGCAGAGTACCGTATTTGGCTTTCTGGGCCAATTTCCTCATCATCTCTACCTCCTTGAGTTGTTTGAGCTTTGAATGAGTTAACATACATAAATCACTTGTTATAGTCTATCACAGAACATAATCACTGCTCCATCATGGTTGGCTGTTACCATCAGCTCCAGGCCTGTGTTCAGCGATCAACTCGGGGCTGTGACCCGATCACGGATCTGTATTGCATTTTCTTGTAATAGCATTCTCAGCACCTCCTGCCAGCAACCATCTTTCCTCTCCCCTAAAGGACAGCATTGTCTTTCCAGAAAGTATTCATGGAGCCCACCTTTTTACACACCGGCATATATATTACTTTATAAAACCACGAATAACCCTTAGAAGTAAGAAGTGCTCCAGGTAGGAGCCGGGAAGGGGCTGTGAGGTTGGCAGTGAACTCCTGCAGCTCCTTGGCTGGGCTCCTAGGCTTGGTCACCTCTGGGCCAGGGAGGCTCTGTTTTCTCCCTGGGATGTGGGGCAGCAAGTGCAGAAGCTGGAATGATGTTTAATCAGCCTGAGCATTCTTCACTGCTGACCTAATGAGCCGGCATGACTAAGTGACCATTAGATGGAATGTTTGTGTGAACTGCAATAGAAAAGTTCCTCTAAACTTCCTGAAAAGGAAGATAATATATCTAAATAGCTTCCTGTCTCTTTGCTGCCAAGCGGCAGCCGCAGCAGTGAAATAGATTCTCTAGCAGGGAAATATTTAGCAAGTTGGTTGGGTGTGCTCGGCCTTCCCTGTTCGGAATGGTGAACCCAGCAGGGAAGTGAGTGGGCCTCCGGGCGCTCCCAGAAGCTCTTGACATTGGGAGAGACATTTGACAGTCTGTTTGTAGGCTGGAGATTAGGAAGATGTGAGCGGAGGCCAGGAGGGGAGGGTACGGAAGGAAAGAAGGGGTATGGGACAGAGATGGAGACAGACTTTTTAGGCTCTCCTAGCTCACCTTGAAGTGGTGTCATCACGGCCGGGAGCAATCTTTGTTTTGGTTCTTAGAAACCTCAGCTCATGTTTTAGCAGGAAAGGGAAGAACAACTAGCTTCCTCCTGCCAGATTGCTTCCAAACTCTACACGGGAGCATCTCTTTGGAAGACCTTTTTCATTGCGGTTAAAAAGTATGTTTGGGGTCTTTGCTTTAAATGGAAACTGCCACTTAACATGGTCAAACCACAACAGAGAATCAAAATACCCTCCATAGTCCCATTTGCCGTGGCTCGAGTGTGTGTGCAGCAGAATTTTATCGGGAGGGCATGTTAGGCATCCCCTGAGCCCCACTGCCAAGGTGTCTGCAGTGGGGCAAGGAGGTGGGTGGGGGGGAAGCATAGGGCACGTCCGTACAGGCTGCCCTTGAAGTCTGTGTCCCTGGGGGCCGCTCATTCAGGTTCAGCCAGCTGCCTGTGGGCTCAGTTTTGAGGGGAGTGTCTTAGTGGGGAGGAGCCTGGATCTGTCCCTCTCTCTGACCACAGGCTACACCCCAAGCCCCATTAGCAGCTATTCTTGGGGTCTAGACTAGAGATTGGCAAACTTTTTCATTAAATGGCCAGAAAGGAAATATCTCAGGCTTTGTAGACCAAGAGGCAAGATTGAGGATGTTATAGAGGTATTCATCTAATCATTTTAAAATAAAAAACTATTTTTTTGGACACTTTAGTTTGGGGGTCATACGATAAGCAGGGGGTGGGCTGGCTTGGGCCTGTGGGCTGGTTTGCTGACCACCGATGCAGGTTGAAGACTGGGGAATAATTGCTGTTTCAGGGGTGAGAAACATTCTCCGAGAAGCTGCTAAGTGCTCGGGCTGAACTGGGGGCTGGGGACACAGGTGCAGCTCAAAACAAGACAGTCACACACAGGCTGCATCTTTGCTTAATAGTTCACTTTCTTTTTTTGAGACAGAGCCTCAAGTTGTCATCCTGGATAGAGTGCTGTGGCATCATAGCTCACAGCAACCTCCAATTCCTGGGCTCAAGCGAGTCTCCAGCCTTCGCCTCCCAAGCAGCTGGGACTACAGGCGCCCGCCATAACACCTGGCCATTTTTTTTGGTTGCAGCCATCATTGTTGTTTGGCGGGCCCGGGCTGGATTTGAACCCGCCAGCTCAGGTGTACGTGGCTGGTGCCTTAGCCTGTTGACCCACAGGCGCCGAGCCAATAGTTCACTTTCTAATGGAGGATAGATTTATATAAAGACTGCTAAATTGCAAGGTTGTAGGTAAGTGCAGGGCTCCAGAGGTTCATAGGGTGGAAGCTGGAGAGGGGTTTCCAGGCCTGCTGT
>CAUYRH010154791.1:0-11098 GCA_963574655.1 Perodicticus potto
CTCTGTCAAGAGACTGGGTGCTCCCACTTAATGGGCACCTCTTGGGTGTGGGACACAAGTATAAAAGGGACTCTACCTAACAAATGCAAACATTGTAACCTAGTTGTTTACACCCTCACATAAACCTGAACTTAAAAAATATAAACTAAAATTGTAGTTATGTTTTGAAATCACTAAAAAGACTGTTTCTAAGACTAACTTCAGTAACTCCCTAGACATTTAATTTAAAAAATAACGTTATCAGGCTTGGCGCCTGTGGCTCAACGGGCTAAGGCGCCAGCCACGTACACCTGAGTTGGCGGGTTCGAATCCAGCCTGGGCTGCCAAACAACAATGATGGCTGCAACCAAAACATGGCCAGGCATTGTGGCGGGCACTTGTGGTCCCAGCTACTTGGGAGGCTGAGGCAGGAGACTCGCTTGAGCCCAGGAATTGGAGGTTGCTGTGAGCTGTGATGCCACAGCACTCTACCCAGGGTGATAGCTTGAAGCTCTGTCTCAAAAAAAAAAAAGATGTATCACTCATGCTACTTAATTTTTATTTCAGAGAATTATTAAGGGTTAAATCCTTGTAGTTCTCAAATAGATCAAAGCAGATACAGACACAGTGATTTCAAAAGACTGGCTGAAGTCTTTATTACCTTCAGAAATGTGTTTCTATTAGGTAAATGAATTATTTCTAGAAAGAAGAAAACAAAAATAAGTTACTAAAGGTGCCAGGTATAGTGGCTCACGCCTGTAATCCCAGCCCTTGGGAGGCCAAGGTGGGTGGATTGCCTGAGGTCACATGTTTGAAATCAGCCTGAGCAAGAGCAAGACCCTATCTCTAAAAATAGCCAGGCATTATGGCGGGCGCCTATAGTCCCAGGCTACTTGGGAGGCTAAGGCAAGAGAATCACTTGAACCCAAGAGTTTGAGGCTGCTGTGAGCTATGATGCCATGGCACTCTACCCAGGGTGACAAGAGTAACACTCTGTCTCTAAAAAACAGCCAGGTATTGTGGTGGGTGCCTGTAGTCCCAACTACTCTGAAGGCTGAGGCAAGAGGATCACTTGAACCCAAGAGTTTGACGTTGCTGTGAGCTATGACGCTACAGTACTCTACCAAGGATGACAATGAGAGACTATCTTAAAAAAAAAAAAAAAAAATAGGTTACTAAAGGTAACAAACAAAATAAAAAATGTTCTTGTTTACAAAAGTTTTGAGGTCACATACTCTTTCAAGTTTCCTTTTCTTAACTAGGTCAGCTTTTAAAACCTCAATCATGTTTTCTGCCTTTTCTTTTTCAATCCTGCTGCACCAGAGTCCCACTTGCAGTTTTAAATGACCTACTTAATTAGAATTTGGAACTCTCAAATAGAAAAGCATGCTGTCTTCATTCTGTTTTGCTCCACAGACCTTATTAATGAATTCGATTTATAATTCAGTTTGTTAAAAAAAAAAAATGCACCAGCTCAGCACTTGTAGCTCAGCGGCTAGGGCACCAGCCACATACATGGGAGCTGGTGGGTTCGAATCCAGCCCAGGGCCTGTCAAACAACAATGACAACTACAACAACAAAATAGCTGGACATTGTAGTGGGCGCCTGTAGTCCCAGCTACTTGGGACTCTGAGGCAATAGAATCGCTTAAGCCCAAGACTTTGAAGTTGTTGTGAGCTGTGACACCATGGCACTCTACCCAGGGTGACAGCTTGAGACTATCTCAAAAAAAAAAAAAATGCACCTTCTATAACCCTAGGACTTTGGGAGGCCAAGGCAGGAGGATTGCTTGAGGCCAGGAGGTCAAGAAAAGCCTGAACAATATAGTGAGACCCCGTCTCTACAAAAATACAGAAAAATTAGCTGGGCACAGTGGCCAGAAGCTACTCAGGAGCCTGTCGAAGGCAGATCAGTTGAGCCCAGGAGTTTGAAGCTGTAATGAGCGATGGTCAAGCCACTGCACTCTAGCCTGGGCAACAGAGAGAGACCTTGTGTCAAAACAAAACAAAAAGAAATTGCTCCTTAATCTCAAAACCCACATATCCAGGTTTAATTATGCTCATATTTGAATATGGTCTAGGTGAAAGAAAGAATCAGGCAACAGGACCCCGGTTCTCCACCTAATCCTGCTGCTAACTGCTGTGTGGCCTCAGCACATCCCTAACCTCCTTGAGCCTCAGTCCTCTCACCTTCACAAAAAGGAGTTTAGACTCTCAGCTCCTTCATGACTCTAGGTCTCTGAATATTTTCAGAGCACTCACTGTGTGCAAAGAACTGAGCTGCACGTAGGGGTTGGAGGAAGCACAGAGATGGACTGATGTTGTCCGGATACCAAGAACTTTGCATTCCACAAGGGAAGAAAAGATGGCACCTACAAGACCAAATGCCACCATTACTGTATGTATCTTCTCCAGTCCTCGTGACTGGCACTGTGCCTGCCATAGGGTAGCTGCTCAATTAAATGACATGATGAAGCTATAGAAGGCTCCAGGGGCATTTAGAGTACAGGGGCTTCATCTGATGGCAGGGAATCAGGAAGGTTTATAGATGCTGCATTTGAGTTGACTTTTTAAAGACTGTTCAAATTTCAGTGGCTCCCCAGCACCATCCTCTAATTCTGTGGTCCCCAGCTACACCCTCCTCCAGGCCACACAGCAGGAAGTGAGCACAGTAGGAGGGCTGTGGGCAGGTGAGCAAAGCTCCCTTGGTATTCACAACCAGTCCCATCACTCACATCACTGCTGAGATCTGCCTCCTGCCAGATCTACCCCCAAACCCCCAGGCAGCGGAAAAATCGTCTGAAACTATAGCCAATGGGGGGCCATTGCTCTAATCTGATGGACAATCTAAAGCTAACAATTGAGGCTCTCCCATGCTCTGGTCCCCATATGTCCTTCAATCCTTACACAGAACCACGCTACAGCCAACCAAACTCCTTGCTGTACCTCAGATATTACTCCTATTTTTTTTCCTCCATGCCCTCATTGGTGCTGTGCTTCACATTAAAACGTCCTCCAGGGGCTGCGCCTGTGACTCATCGAGTAGGGCACCAGCCCCATATACCGAAGGCGGCGGGTTCAAACCCGGCCTTGGCCAAACCACAAAAAGAAAAATAGCCGGGTGATGTGGCGAGTGCCCGTAGTCCCAGCTACTCGGGAGGCTGAGGCAAGAGAATCGCCTAAGCCCAGGAGCTGGAGGTTGCTGTGAGCTGTGATGCCACAGCACTCTACTGAGGGTGATAAAGTGAGACTCTGTCTCTACAAAAAAGAAAAAGGTGCCAGTGAGCATATCATTTGAGCATCAAGTGAGTATTCAATAAGTTTAGATTTGGTAGCATTTTAGGTTTTGAATTTTCAGATTTGGGATGCTAAGCCTGTAAATGTATATATAAGAAGGTGTGTGTGTGTGTGTGTGTGTGTACGCATACCTAGGTGTACATGTGTGTGTATACATATTCACAACTTGTTTTCCCTGGAGTAGCATTACATATGCCGAAATAAATTTCTTGTAACGTACTTTCAAGGTTGTACGATTAGGTTCCCAAACCCACGTAGAAAAAGTGCTGCGAACCTCAGTGCTGAATGTCACCACGGTCACGTTCAAAGTCCTCCCCTTGGCCATCCGGTGAACACAGTCATATTCAACAATGACATATGTAGCATTTTTTTCTGAGATGAGTTCACAAACTTAATTGTCCAACCTTGTATGTTGTTATACACACACACCCCAACTTCAGGATCATTATTCCCTCCCAGGTAGGAGGGACGGAAGTGAAATGGGTCAGGGAGGAGCTCACATGGGGTTTCGATTATCCCTGTAATATTTTTTTTTTTTTTGAGACAGAGCCTCAAGCTGTCACCGTGGATAGAGTGCTGTGGCATCACAACTCACAGCAACCTCCAATTCCTGGGCTCAAGCGAGTCTCCTGCCTCTGCCTCCCAAGTAGCTGGGACTACAGGTGCCCGCCACAATGCCCGGCCATTTTTTGGTTTCAGCCGTCATTATTGTTTGGCGGGCCCAGGCTGGATTTGAACTCGCCAGCTCAGGTGTACGTGGCTGGCGCCTTAGCCCGTTGAGCCACAGGCACCGAGCCATCCCTGTAATATTTTACTTCTTTTTTTTTTCTTTATTAGACAGAGTCTCACTCTGTCAGCCAGTATAGTGTGCTATGGCATCATAAACTCACAGCAACTCTTGGGCTCAAGTGATCCTCTTGCCTCAGCTTCCTGAGTAGGTGGGAATACAGGTGCCCACCACAATGTCTGGCTATTTTTATTTTTTTATTTTTTTACAGAGACAGAGTTTCACTTTGCTGCTCTCAGTAGAGTGCTGTGAGGTCACAACTCACAGCAACCTCAAACTCTTGGGCTTAAGCGATTCTCTTGCCTCAGCCTCCCAAGTAGCTGGGACTACAGGCGCCCACAACAACACCTGGCTATTTTTATGTGTGGTTGTCATTGTTGTTTGGCAGGTCCAGGCTGGGTTTGAACCCACCAGCTTTGGTGTATGTGGCTGACACCCTAACTGCTATGCTATGGGTACCAAGCCTGGCTAATGTTTTTTATTATTTTTTATAGGACCTGGATTTTTAAAGATCTGGAATTTATCTAGATTTTTAAGTACCAAAGATTCCCCTGACTATGTACTGAATACCAGGCACTAGTAGCCATTTCCTAGCACCCCTGACCAACTAGTGGGGTATATATACCATCTGATTCCCCCGAACCCATTCTCTGCTTTACTAAAGATGTTATTAGCAGAATGCTGAGAAGGACCTCAGATCTATATCCCAACCTCAGTTCTGCCTCTCTAAAGCCAGCATCAGACACACAGAGGCATATACACACTCTCACCCAGCCTGCAGCTGGTTTTCCTTCACTGACTTCCCAACCTAAGGGACTAACCTTGCCTCTACGTGTGCCATTTGCTCATCTGCTCCCCCTCCCACTCCTGCTCACCAGCCAGGAGCTCCCTACTTGTACCTGCAGCTGGCATCCTGCCAAACTCACCTCCCTGGGTCTGGCTGGCCTTCCAGCCCAGCATGACATATCATCAGCCTCGAGAAATGATGAATACAGCTTACTTTGGAAAGCAGATGCCAAACAATCTTTTTGTTTTTATTTCTGATTAATCTGACATTAAAGAAATAGAGAACATCATGTTTGGCTTATGTCCAATTAAACATGTGTTACTGAAATCAAAATCTCCTAGCTACATAATCACAAGTTGCCATTCGGAATTGATGTCAGCAGGATAAGTGATACCCAATTCTCTGAATGTCAGTTTCCACAGGCACAACAGCTGTCTGTCGAAAGGTGAGATGAAACTTCTCCTCTCCTCCATAAACACCAAGTAGCTTGTCTAACCACCTCTTTGCTGGTCAGATTTGTTCATTTATTGTTCTTGCTAAATGCTCTAGCCTTCCACAGAGTTAAGTGCAAAGGAAATCAGGTGTACATCAAGGGGAGCATCACCATCTTTCACACATCAGAGTGTTTTCAAGGGAAGCATCACCATCTTTCCTTGGAGTTAAGCAGTAACTCACCTTTGCAGTGAGAAAACAGCAAACAAAGGCGGAAAGGCAATGGCCCTACTCACCATAGAAGAGGAAGGCTTTGGTACTGTCGTGATGCAGGTAGGTCCGGTTGATGGTGAAGAAACAAGCATCAGCTCCACACTGGCCCAACCTTCCAGTCTCCCCCGTCAGCGGGGACCACCAGAGCATAATGGGGTACCTAGCAATTTCCAAGGTTTTTAGCCTATTCCAGGCCAGTGCTTCTTTCGTAAGGAATGCATGGAGACGTTTCGGTACTTCCTCCACTTCTGAATGTCCATCTTGTAAATGGGAATTTTCAAACTTCTTCCTTTCGAATTTTCCCAGCTCAATCACTACCTAAAAAGAAAGACAGTTATTACCAGGGTCAGACTGTTTAATTTCCTTTTGCACATCCCCAATTTGTCTCTACGATTGAGCCTCTTAGAGTTTCACAGCTGCTGTAACAAATTATCACAAACAGTAAACTGAAACAATACAGATTTGTTATTGTACAGTTCTGGAAGTCAGAGATCTGAGAAGGGTCTTGCTGGGCTAAAACCAAGGGCTTCACAGGGCTCTGCTCTCTTCTGGAGACTCTAGGAGAGAATCTGCTTTCCAGCCTTTTCTAACTCTCACAGGCCACCCACGATTCTTGGCTCCGTGTTCAAACCAACAACACTGCATTTCTCTAACTCTTCTGTCTCTGATCCTGGCCAGGAAAGGTTCTTGGATTTTAAGAATTCATGTGACCCAGACTGAGCAAAAGTGAGACCAGTCTCTACTAAAAATAAAAAAAATTAACAGGGTGGCTCGGTGCCCATAGCACAGTGGTAAAGGCGCCAGCCAGCCACACGCACCAAGGCTGGTGGGTTCAAACCCAGCCCGGGCCAGCTAAACAACAACTGTAACAAAAAAATAGCTGGGCATTATGGTGGGCGCCTGTAGTCCCAGCTACTTGGGAGGCTGAAGCAAAAGGGTTTGAGCCCAGGAGTTTGAGGTTGCTATGAGCTGTGATGCCACAGCACTCTAAGGGTGACAAAGTGAGAGCTGTGATGCCATCCACTCTAAGGGTGACAAAGTGAGACTCTATTTCAAAAAAAAAAATTAGCGGAGTATTGTGGTAGGCACCCGTAGTCCGAGCTACTCAGGAGGTTGAGGCAGAAGGATCACTTAAGCCCAGGAGTTTGAGGTTGCTGTGAGCTATGATATCACAGCACTCTACCCAAGGTGACACAGTGATACTCTGGCTCAAAAAAAAAAAATCCAGAAATCATCCGTGACACTAAAATCAGCATTAAAGTAGAAAAGCCACCAATGAAAACTAAAGTTTAATTGTTGCCACTAGCTGTCTCAGCATTTTTACTAGGTAACAATGTGGCCCTTCCCAGTAGCTTGGTGGAATGCAGTTGACCTATAGCCACAAAGTTACCTTTTTATCCGACCTTCCCTTGCAAATAGACAGCTCATCATTTAAAAGAAAGGCTTTTATAAAGTGATATATATGAAAGGCATATAACTTCAAAGATAATATTTGTTCCATACTTCTGATCAATGTCTACTGTGTGAGGTGTAAGTTCACTTCCAAACAATAGGAATTGTTTTAAGGAAAAATTCTTCTGCCAATCATCTTTTAAAAAAATATTTTGCCTCATATATCCTCCCACTAGGGAGGACAGAAAAACATATTAAACAGAACCATGAGGGTAAAATCAGCCAAATCGACAGTCTAAGAAACTCAAAAGAACTCCTCATCCAGTTTCTTCAACAAATTCATATGAATATATGATATGTGATATATGAATGTGTTCATGTTTCAGAAGATACTTCTACAATTAGAAACAAACAATCAAAACATAAAACTTGAAACACACCAACTAAATGTAGTGTGTGGGATTTGTTTGTTCCAGATTCAAACTAATCCATTATAAAAAGACTTTCTTGAGACAATTGAGAAAAATTAAACCTGGCCTAGGATACAGAGGGTATTAAGTATTAATTCTTTTGGATATGATAATATCCTTAAATATCCATTAAATTCCCTTTTTTTTTTTTTTTTTTTGCCCTTGTTAGAGTGGGTTAGTGTCACAGCTCACAGCAACCTCAAACTCTTGGGCTCAAGTGATGGTCTTGCCTCAGCCACCCAAGCAGCTTGGACTACAGGCGCCCACCACCATGCCTAGCTAGTTTTTTTATTTTTAGTAGAGACAGTCTCTCCTTCTCGCTCAGCTGATCTCCAACTCCCAAAGTCAAGTAATCCACCAACCTCAGCCTCCCTAAGTGCTAGGAGTACAGGCATGAACCATCTCTTCTGGCCTACGTAAAATTTTTTAAAGTTTCTATCTGTAAGAGAATCTTACACTAACATATATCTAGGTGAAATGCTAATTATGTCATAGATTTGCTTTAAAATACTCCAAATGTATTCTCAAATTATTTGTGTAAGTAAAAAGTAAAATCCAGGGCAGCGCCTATGGCTCAAAGGAGTAGGGCATCGGCCCCATATACCGGAAGTGGTGGGTTCAAACCCGGCCCTGGCCAAAAAAATAAATAAATAAAATAAAAGGAAATTAAAAAAAAAGTAAAATCCAAAAATAAATAAAGATATATACAACCCCAAAATGTAGAGGATATATACAAAATACAGTAGAACCTCTGTAAGTTGATTACCCAAGAAACTGTAACAAACTGGTCAATATACAGAAGTGGTCAACGGTACCTATGGGAAGTTGACCTGCTGTACTGATACACTCATGTAGGGCTTACTTAGTCTACAAAAATGAAGTCAACTTAAGGAGGTGGTCAACTATGGAGGTTCCACTGTATACGTAAGTGTGAAGGAAAACAATGTCTAAGACAAACGATTTCTTCCAGACAACTACAATGTTTTACCTTAACTGTAGGTAAGCATAACATTTTCATTTTTAGATTATTATTACTTAAGTAAATATTATAGAATCTCTTACAGGCTGAGATGTATACCTCAAAAATTCATATGTTGAAGTCCTGCCCCCCAGTACCTAAGAATGTGACAGTATGTGGAGAAAGGATCTTTGCCCAGGTAATTAAGTTACAATGGGTGGCCCCGATCCAGTATGACTGGTATTCTAACAACAAGGGGGAATATGGACACAGACAAGTGCAGAGGGGAAACCACGTGAAGGCCCAGGGAGAAGAAGCCACTGTCAGCCAGGGAGGGAGAAACAACCTGCTAACACTCTGACTGTGGCCTGAGAAAACAAACTTTGGCCGTTTAAGCTACTCAGTCTGTGGTACTCTGTGACAGCAGCCCTAACAGACTAGTAGTATCGGATCCATGACACGAACGTTTTTTATTCATCCTTCCTTTATCCTATTCATGTGGAAAATTACTTCATCTGCCTAATCTACAAATCAGTAAAACCTGGAATGATTCTGATTGCATTGGTATTGTATTTTTTCATTTCCGGTGTTTTTTTTAAAATAGCATGACCCCCGTACTCGTGAGAACTGGGAAAGCAGCTCAAACCGCACTGTTGGTGACAAAACTGAGCCAAACGAGGGTTTTGCTCCAGTCATCACGCCACTTGTCTTCGCTCTGGAAACTTGGAAATGACGTGCACATCAAAAACATGGCAATTTATTCTGACATCAAAAGGAAGACATCTTAGCTTAGATCCAGGCATTCCTCATAACTGGAAAAAGTGCCAAAGTAAATGCCTAGAAAGATCAAAGCTCTCGCATAACTTTTCACAGAAAGAGGAAACCTCCAGCTCTCCCGTGAAGCAGGTACTGCCGAACTCCATGATAGACAGGGTGTCAAATGCTTCCTTTGAGCAGAATCCCCCGGAGGCAGCCAAAGTGGCAGAGCCACACACCAGCCTGGTTGCCAGATTCAAACGTGCCTTTCTCAGCATTATCTCACTCAGTCCTCCTCTGGCGAAGGCAGGGAACAGTCCCGAGAACACCTAGTTTCCACTAGTACCACACCAGGACCACTCACATCCACAAATAACTTCTACAAGTCCTTTGGATTTTGAAATGGACAGTTGGTACTTGGATGGGTGGAAAATAGACCCAAGCTAATGTCTACGCTTTTCCTATCACTGTTCAGTATTTATTTCAATTTGAAAGCAGTAAACAAAGTTCAGAATAACTGAGTGACAGAAACAGGGCAAGGACTAAACAACAGACTTTAGTCCACCTGAAGACAGACGTTGGTCGTACGGCACATGTGGAAAAACTGATCAGTGCAGATGTTGGGATTCTGCCCTTACTACCAGGTACAGACCATCTTCTTCTCAGAATACTGCCTGCCTCTGGAAAAATGCAGTCTTTCAAAAGTGGTAACGATAGGGGACTTTGAGAAAGCCATCTAACTTTACAAAATAAAGACAGAGCTTAACTTTCTGTTTCTCTAAAACAAGGACCCTTCAAGAACCACAAACTGACCTATCTCAATGACTTTGTTTCTGCCTGGCACATCCATTCACTAAACCTCAGTTTCATCTGTTAAAAAAAAAAAAAAAGTGGGCTCAGTGCCTGTAGCTCAACAGGTAGGGCGCCGGCCACATACACTGGGGCTGGCAGGTTCGAACCTGGCCCTGGCCTGCCAAACAACAATGACAATTACAACAACAACAACAACAAATAGCCAAGTGTGTGGCAGGTGCCTGTAGTCCCAGCTACTTGGGAGGTTGATGCAAGAGAATCGCTTAAGCCCAAGAGTTTTAGATTGTTGTGAGCTGTGACGCCACAGCACTCTACCCAGGGTGACATAGTAAGACTCTGTCTCAAAAATAAAATAAGTGGTTTCCCTGCCTTAAACAGTAGAAAACCTCTGATCCTTGAAGATTAAGAACAAAGTAAAATACTTGGAGTTTTGAGACAATGGGATGGAGCTGGAGGGGCAGATGGCAAAGGCCAAGGAATCAACAGTACACAACCCAAATTCTTGGTACCTGGAGTGTGACAAGCAGAAAGACAGCAGCCATGACGCACAGGCACGATGCCAAAACCTTCCTCCTCTGAATCCACACCATGCTGCCCTGCCCTGGGTGACTGACGGCGGGCTAACCTGGCTAGCACAGGTGGGCTAGTCAGCCCACAGCCTGCGACGACTTCACGTGGAGGAACCATCTGGGTGCCAATTTCCTGCACAGCCATTCCTGCTGGGGCCCGGTCTCCATTAAGGACTGAGTTCTGAGGTTCTGAGTGGGCCTGGCTGGGCATTGAGAGCAAACAGCATGCAGTCTTCTTAGGCTATCATCAGAGCAGCTGGAGATTCTTCAAACAAGAAGCCATCAAAAAATTCTGTAACAAAAGAATAGATAATCTTTTAGCCATGGTGCAGAAGGTTTAATAAACTCAGTCTCGCAAGGCTATCATGGAGAAATCTGGAAGTTTTAAACTAAAAGCAACTCTTGAAATCATGTACTCTTTTTTTTTTTTTTTTTTTTTTTTTTGATACAGTGCCTCAAGCTTGGGCCCTGGATATAGTGATGTGGCATCACAGCTCACAGCAAACTCCCAATTCCTGGGCTCAAGTGAGTCTCCTGCCTCCACTTCCCAAGTAGCTGGGACTACAGTTGCCCGCCATGACGCCT